>JBAMBO010000727.1:0-88530 GCA_037044535.1 Lordiphosa magnipectinata | reverse complement strand
TGATGTAGATTTATCACAAATTAAACACCCTTTCTTGAATCAATGAGGATTATTTTAATCAAAATGCATTTTGGGGGCTTATTTAAGCAAGTCGCCGGCTCAAGGGTGCGCGAAATCTCTGTAGCAGGGCGAAATCAAATTCACGCGAATTTCGAGCGGAAGTGATTTCTGTGGCACCCCTGAAAATTTTTGTTGCTTCGGCAATGAATTTTTTCTGAGACTCACAACCTCGGAGAGTAACGCGGGACGGCATCTTAGTGCATACGACTATCAAGCTCCCGCAAGAGAAAGCTACCAAATCATAGTAAGGAATTTAAGCTCTTGTTCTCTTCGCTTCAATGACAGTTTTAATCTCTATGAGGATTATAATCATTAAAATATATGAATATTTCTTCTTTTTTCATGACTACCGTTAGTATTTTATGAACGAAAAAACAGACAAAAATCATAGCCAAATGCTAATGCTTTGAGAACTTCATATATTTTTCCATGTACATTTGCTTTTATCCATTCAAAGTGAGTAGCGTAGAGTGATGTTTATGTTGTGGTCCTAGAATTTTCTTCTGAAAGACTCGTACCATCCATTCACCTGACACTATGCGGTACTTGTAGTGATCTCAATATATATCTGAGGTTCAGATGAAGGTTATTAATATGTCCGTCATCTAGGCCTGCATCGATCTTAAGTAAAAAATTTGTCGCAATTTCGGATAATTTATGAATTTTTTTTAGCGAAATATCTCAGCAGCTGATCTGCTTTCTCGCTGAAATAGCCTTCTCAAACTTCTAGCGTTGAACACCTTCCATTTTGCTTATGTTAGCATCTTTTATATTTAAAGACATCTTGCACAGTCTCCGTCTGAAGGAAACACCTTTCTGTAGATGCCAGTCTTGCTTCTTTTAACCTCCATTCGCCACATAGCTCAGAAGCTATCGAGCCTTTTAATTATGTCCTGTAGTGTCGAGGGCTGGTCCACAATATTAACAATGTCATCCACGTACATGAGAACCCTTATGTTGGTGTTTCCAACGCAAAGTGTAGCGGTGACTTGAGGCGTCCCTGTATGTTTCAAATTCCTCCGATAGACCTGTCCATCCTGCGCACCAAGTCTTTGAGTATAAGTTTTGTATTGATTTAATGATTTTCGTCGTTTCAATTTGTATATAACAACTCTTCTAGGCAAACAATCGAAAGCAGCCCTAAAACTAAATGAGGAATATTGGTTTTAGTGGAATTTATCCTCTAAAAGCCATGGTTTTTTTATTAAGCACTGATTAGTCCTACTACAAAACTAACCAAAAAAAAAAGAAAGCTCAAACTATGTTCTATTTACTTAGCTTGGTCAAATTAATTGGTATTCTTAGGCACAATTTGTGTATGCTTAATAATTTCTATTGTTGTGTTTTGTGCACAAGCAACAAAAGCAATAACAGCAAATAAACATAAAAGGCAAGTGTGTGTTTGTTGTGTGTGTGTGTGTGTGAACACTTCATTAAATTTTGTGAAATGCAACAGCTGCTGGCATAATAACAAGCACTAACCACAACAACAGTAGACATTTTTTTTGGTTGTCTGAATATTTTTATTTTGTTTATTGGAAAATTTATGCATATATTTATTAAGTTAAACCAAAGCCACAAACAAAAAGTCAATGTGAGAGGTCTAAGGATTTAGATTTCAGCATGTTTGCATGGTAGTTCAATTGATGGAGGACAATTGATGGACAAACATGTATTCACACGCACACACGCAGACACACACACTCACACGGACGACAGTTATTTGCTTTTATGGCAGACTGAGCCCGTCTGGCCAGGACATACTACGTACGTCAGTTGGTTGAACAGTTTATCCTGGCATATAAACTTCTAAACACAACAACAACAACAACAACAAACTGTACACAAATTTCTCCTACAACTATTTCCGCTTACTGCAAACAAATCCAGCTAGCAAAACAACAGCAGCAGCAGCAGCAACAACAACGACAACTTGAACAATGCCCGGCCAACATTGCGTATACGTAATATTGACATTTGACATATTATTGAGTTGGCAGGCCATCGAATTGCCATTGAAATGTGTACACAAACAAGTAAATGCCTTTAACCCCGTCTCATTAAATATGTGGACAAGTTGATAAATCGTTGTCATAATGCTTATTTGAAATGGCTAAGATGGATCAATGGGGTACATTTTTTGATGGATGGAGAAAACTTTGCTGGAAGAACACGGTTATTGCTTAAAGAGAATGACATTTGGTTACCCAAATGTACACTGTAGCTGTCAAAATTGGTATAAGTTAGGGTCAGCTGTTTTTGGCCAAATTTACAGATAATATTGCTCAAAACTTGAAAACGACTGGACCAAACTGGATACTTCCTTCTGCGGGGTTGTTCGTAATAAGAAAAAAAGTCTTAACAGGTGGCGCTGTAGGAGCGCATTTCGCTTTTCAGTTCAATTCTAATACAGTTCAGCACGTGGCGCAGTAGGCGGTCATTCATATATTCTTTCTGATTCGTTTTGCTTTTGCTAGCATAGGTCGGCGCTCTCAGAATGCAAGGCGAAGGGAATCGGCTCGAATAGAATTGATTAAAACTTTGTTCACGACGCTCAGAAGAAATGATCTAAGCTTACAATGAGCAAGATCGATTGTAAGCAAAAGAATTTCGTGTTCGGCAATGTAATGAAGCAAGTTTAAAACGGCGACTATTGAACGACAACGTCGGCAACAACAAATTCTTCCGGTGAGCATTGAATGTGCAGCCTTTCCATATGAGCCAATCATTCAATACAGTGCTCACTCATCAGTTCAGTTGCATTACAGTTAAATTTGAGAAAGAACCGCCTGGATTGTGTACCGCAGGCGGCAAGGTTAAATTTTCAGAGTTGCTTCTACCACCAATTGCGTACGTTGCTTTACGGTAAATCTCCTAATTCGAACCATTTCTTGCAAAACATCAACATGTACAACTATTGAACGAAATTACAATCTATCACCAACATCAGCGATGAATGCTAATACTGCAATGCAGTGTCTGTGTAAGTGCCATTGCACGCTGCTATAGCTATGCGCAAAACAACAACAAGTGCGCTCTGTGCGCATAGGCCGTGAGTACCCTTGGTGTATAGGTATGAAATATTAAAAATACTTTCCCCAATTAAAAACTGGTTAAAATGTTAAATGCTATTGTGGCAGCCCTCGCAACGCGCGGCGGCGCGTCGCATCATCGTCAACTCAATCGACTTTCATTCATTCATTTTAGCGTGTAGTATTATTATTCAATAAAGTTAGTTACACATTAAACCCTCGTAGCTAAAGTGGTGACCCCCGACTCACACCCTTTAATATCGTCAATATCAAAAAGTACTTCATTGTGCTCAAAAATTACATTTAACTCGATAAAGTTCCTTACAGTGCTCTGAAGCTAGCCATGACATTGCATCCCGCAGAGTTTTATGGATATATTCAAAAATTTTGACGAAATGTTTTCAAAAGCATGAACTTATTTTTCTTAATTTAAAAAAGCGCCCGCCGTGGTCCTTTGAATTGTGTGGATATGTTTCTTATGGGACCGTTTTATATTCAAGATTGTATTGGCTGAAAATAGTTTAGCTACGAGGGTTTAATGTGTAACAAACTTTATTGAATAATAGTATTATTATTACACGCTAAAATGAATGAATGAAAGTCGATTGATGATGCGACGCGCCGCCGCGCGTGGCGAGGGCTGCCACAGTACTCCCCCTCCAGAGACCATGTGGGAACGAATGATCAAGTTTTGAGTATAGCTAGGATGAATGTATGTTCGGGGTGAGCATCTACAGGATTTGCACAAGTCTGTGATGATTGTGTCGCAGTTGAGTCGATGGTAACCTCGCGTTGAGGCGTCGATGTTAACCTCGCGTTGAGCCCGTTGCTTCGACTGGGGGTCGATAAGCAAGTTCGCCCAAGCATGGTTGAGGTTGCCTCGCGTTGAGGTCGTTGCTTCGATTGGGGGTCGATAAGCTAGTTCGTTCGATCAGAGTTGAAGTTGCAAAGTCAATAGTACTGGGTATTGTCACACGTGGACTTTCGTGGTGCCTCTCGTCAAGCACTTTCGCGGTGCCTCTCGGTAAGGACTTTCGTGGTGTCTCTCGTTAAGGACTTTCGTGTTGCCTCTCGTTAAGGACTTTCGTGGTGCCTCTCGTTAAGGACTTTCGTGGTGAGATCGAGAACTTGTAGATAGACTCAGGCTGGCATCAATTACCAAACAAAGAGCGTCTCGAGTTGAAGCTGGTTGCTTGCGGTCGATTAGGTATGGGGATCGTTGTGCATGAACATCGGCGACCACGAAAGATGCGATGTAGTTCCGAATTCAGCTGCGCGACGTACTTCCATAAGCATGATCGATCGTCTGGCAGGCTGCGTACAATGTAAGATCTGAAAAATTGGTCGGATGCTTGACCAACATGAGATCGGATACATGTAGTTGAAGAGTCGGTTTGGCGCACACAAATAGCATGCGTGAGCAGCGGTGTGGTGCAGGCTGGGCGATGGACGTTTTCGTGGTCAGAGGTTGGTGGACTGCCTGACGTGGAATGCATTGGCTGCAGCAGGATGTGGACAGGTGGACGTGCAGGACCTGGGCGACAGACAGGAGGTCGGTGGACAATATGCGTGGGCAGAGGTCGATGTCATGCCAGCGAAATGAGCGCTAAAGCATATGTATACATATGACCACATGCGTTGGTGGCTGTGTGTGTGTACGTGTGAATGTGTGTAGGCGTTGCCGGCGTCGTTTTCAAACCAGGAGGTTTGTCGCATGATACAATAACAATAACATGTTATTGTATCATGGTTTGTCGATGCTGTTTCACAAATTGCAAAAAAAAAATTTCACTGCCAAAAGTACGAATGAGCGACTCCTGGTTGGAGTGAAGCCTCCTCGATGATCGCCAGCCGTGTGATTTGCACAAAAAATTGCTGTTTGTACTATGTGTGTGCGCGCTGGTAGATGCTGTCCGTGTGTGTGTGTGATAACGCGCCAAAATTCGCCTGCAGACGCTGTCACCATGTGTGCGTGTATTAAATCTTCTATCGTATTCTTCAGCTAATTTTTTAGGTTGTGGTTCATCCGAGAGAAGGATGTGCCTCTCAAGACTGACATTGAACCTATAAAATGTGATAAACTAATGGTTCGTAGAAATGGGCAAATCATTTTGACACTGAACGACTGACAAAATGTATAGTAAGTAAAAATACTCTAAAAGATGTTTCAAGTTTTACATCGATTTACCACTAATACATATGAGAACAGTACACACACAGTTTGTATGTATTCCCTATACTAAGGCTATACTTAGTAGTCAAATAGCAACACCAACACATATTGATAATTGCATACCCACCGCACATTGAAGGTAACGAGATAACCGACAGGCTCGCTAAACTTGACATTACCGCCCAGCTCCTACCGGATAGGAGCACAATAGGGGTGCCTTTTGCGACATGTAAAATAACCAGAAGGAAAAGCTAACTTCGTCTGTGCCGAAGAAGAAATTACTAATCCCAAGTGAATTACTCTAATCGGAAAACTAACAATTAAAGTTAATTTCGAGCATACCATAAATCCAAGACCCCAAAATTCAAATATTCCTAATATGTTTAAGAGGGTGTTGAGAAATAAAAGCAAATGAAATGAAAAAGTAAGACGCATAAAAAATCAGCCTGCAAACGTGTCACCAGCTGTCGTTTTCAATCTTAATATTTGATGTCAGGCCAAGCAACAAGGCAACAGCTGGGACCTCAATACGATTTTTCCTTTTTTTTTTATGCCATGTTAACGGTTTATCTGTCTATTGTTGAGGTACCCTGTGACCTAAATAAAAATCATATATGAATGTATTAACATTTGAATTTTTTGGCATAAATTTGAAATGGTAAATTAAGCATGTGTGGGGATGCATACGAAATGGGGATAGTTTTTCATTGTTAATGGCAAGTGATTTTCTTTCAACCCAAACTCTAAAATGCCAAAACAATTTAATGCTTCATTGATAACCTTCACATGTATTGGCAAATGACAGGCAATTGCTTTTCTTTTTTTTTGAGGTTGAGTTGGCGAGACTTGTCTTGATTTCCGTTTCACTTTCCCCCACACCTTGAGCAACTGTCAAACAAAGGCGAAGAAATATATCGAAACTCTGCGATAAGCATATGAAAAATGCACATGCTGCTGCTGCTATGGCTGCTCCGGATGCCAAGTTCAATTCCGAAGGCCAAAAAGTTTACGCCACTTAATAGAACTTGACGCAAATTCAATTACAACATTGCAGACCCCAAAAAACGAAAAGAAGGAGAAAAAAACCAACAACTTGCCAAAGAAATGTGCGGCAGCAGCAAAGTTTCCCCCCTCAACGAGCTATTCCATGTGATTTTTGTAAACGTTGTCACCGCCAAAGGCGGTTTTTGGAATTGAAGTTTTTTCTGTGTGTTTGTCCTTGCGGCTAAAAACTCTATTGCGCCATTTCGTTGCAATTAGCAAATAAAACTTGGCATATTTCAGACCAAGGCTAAATGAGGCGCAGGGAAAAACTTTGGCAATCACTTTCATTCCATTCATTATTGGCTGAGCACACAAAAACAATGGGGGGGGGGGGGGGGGGAGTGTTTAGCTGCCTCCTGAAAAAGTCAGCCAAAAGGGTTTGAAAGTTTGTCGGTGTTGGAAAGTTGTTGAGGATTTTTTCTTTTTTTGTTTGAATCGAAAGAAGAATGAAAGTTGAAACAAAAGCCTAGTGGTCTGCTTGATATCGTGCACTGGCTTTAATCGAAGAAATAGATGCATTTCTACTTACTTTCTATGTCAGATAGAGATTAGAAGGATATATACTTCATATACTTGCAGGCAAAACAAGTTTTGTTTCAATTGTTGCCATGCTCCCGCAATTTGATAAAAACGTCATATCTCCCACAATTTTGGATGGCTTGTACCTTACGAACCAATTACTTCAAAAGAATTAAAGGGATCGGATGAAAGATACTTAAGTTATGAGCAATAGAACTTAAGTAGCAGTAGCAGCGCAGATTTTACTGCTACTGCAGCAGCAGCTCTGCTTATTACTACAACTGCGGTGCCTCGGTTGAGGGCTTTACATTGCCTAGTTTGAAGGCTTTGTGGTGCCTCGGTTGTGGGCGTTGCGCTGGCTGGGTTAAGGAGTTTTGCAGTGCCTTGGTTGAGAACTTTGTGGTGCCTCGGTTGACGGCTTTGCGGTGCCTCGCTTAAAGGCGTTCGGATACATCCCACCTAGCATTTGGAAGATATTTTAACAAGAATCACCTTGATGAGTCTTTTTCAAGCCCTTTTCACGATTAAAGGAATTTATTTCATGTGCGATTTAAAGAAGACCCCAAAAATTACTCAAAATTTGATTTCTTGAAATATGACTTGAAAAAGACTCGCAAATGATATTTCCAATATGACTCATCAAGAAGAGTCGCGGCTAGAGCACCATTGGCCGTATTCAGCAGAACAACTTGCTCGCTGATGAAGTATAAATTTGCAATAATCTTCCTACTGAACTCGACTAAAGCGATACAATGATAGCCAATTTGGGGTATCATGATACAGGAGCATGTCTCAAAGAAATAGTGGCCTACTTTAAAGTGATACTGCTCCCTCCAGCAGCAGAAACTATTCGATGCATACTTTTTTTCTAATACCTGTTCAGGGATCAATTAATATGAACGAATTTCATATGAACGGAAATTTCATATAATGCGATGGACAGCTGGTCGGTGAACTAGAGGTGGAGAACTATCGATAGCGGGCGCCATCGATATTCGACGATAGTTTATTTTGAACCATCGATAGTGTCGATAGTGCCATCGATAGTGTCGATAGCGCCATCGATAGTATAGCCCAACAAACAAATCCATTTTTTTTGAAGCGTGGATCCAATAGCGTAGCCATCCTGCAGACTGTTCTTTGCTCATATATGGAAAGACGTTTCTTTATTGACTCCATTAATATTTTGTTTCAAGTTTTTCCTTGCAAAGTTTGTAGCAAAGGTACAACACTTTCGATTTGGCGAAAAAGTCCATATGCCATGGGTATAATTAGCGATATGGTTACGTACTTTCCGCCAGAAATTTTCTCACTTGCTTGCTGAAAGAAAGCCAATACTTTTTCGATATCTTTTAGCACAAGTATTTCCTCAGCAGTAAATGGCTGCGGTGCATTTGTTGTTGATAGTAAGACTTTGGCAATGGCATCGTTCGTTTTTATAATACGCTCAATCATGAATCATGAAACTATTCCACCTAGTGGGTGTTTCTTGCAGCAAAGTATACTCTGAGCCTTCTTGAGCTAATTTGAGTTTTTCATTCGCTTAAAAAATCGTACGATTGATTTACACTTAGTAAATCCAATAAACCACATCCGCGTGGACAGGGAGCATGAAGAGTGATAGCACAATGCATCCCACTCTTAAAATACGTGTTGTAAGAGATCAAAATAATTGTAAACATTTTTTTAAATATTATGTTTTAATTTGAACTACAAACTTGTTAATACAAAATATTAAATTGATAAAAACTAGAATCAAAATGATAAGATTTTGACAATTGAAATATCACATTCATAAGACCTAATATCAAATTGATACTACAAATTGAATACAAAAAGTGTCAACCTGTTACAAGTTAGTATCCATTTGATATACTTGAAATATCCTTTTAATATTATACTTTCGAAAATATCAATTTGATATTTGGATGTATTGAAGTGAATTTGATACTAAATAGTTTCAAATTGATGACTAAATAGTTTCATTTTGATGATTACTTTTTTTGGGTTTACAGTGCATACAAATTATCATCTAGAGTGCTAACACCATTTCGCTGGTTTGCCACTGTGGCGCCATCTGTTGCCCCTCTTGAGTAACTGAAATCAACACGCCCCTGACGCATACCAAGCAAACTTTAAATGGAGCTTTAAAGCTCTATAAACGAGCATTTGTTTTGTACCTATATATGAATATCGTAATTAATTATTGTTATTAGAAACTACGATGAACTTGTTGTTGTTTTATTAACATTGAAATTTTGTCAATTTGTATGAAAATGAAATATTTCATTTTTAAACTTAAGCGCCCAACACATTTGTATTACTTAATAGGTTTCAAAGAAATATATATATTATTATAACAATAAAATTAATTTTTTGTAAATAATTAAAATTGTAAAAAATAAAAAAAATAATTAATCTTTTAATTGAGCTTTTATGTAACAACTGATCAATTAATAGCTAAGATGTCGATATAAGCCTTAATAGCTACCGTAGTGGAGGATTAAAAAGTGGAGTATAAATTATTCATAGGGTATTCAAGTATCTTTAAGGAAATTTAAAGGTTTGGTGACATATGACGCTTTTTCCAAATTGCGGGGGCGGGAGGGGGCGTAGCAAAAATATCGACTCGACTGTTAATGCTGATCAAGAATAAATATACTTTATTGGGTCGGAAATGATTCCTTCCAACTGTTACATACATTTTGCACAATCTTAATATACTTTAATATAGAGATCGGAAAAACGATACACAAGCTATGAGCAAAAAAAAAAGGCCAGTTAACATTATTAAATTACATCGATGCCGGAGAGCGTTTTCAATCGTTCCATATTCGATATCATTTTTGGTCTACGATTTCCCAGCATTTCCATCGCAGGAGTAACACCACTTATATACAATACATAGCCGAACCCATTTTCGCCATCACACTCAACTGGAATGGCACACAGAAAAAAAAGATCACGATATTTAGTATCAATCTGGTATTTTGTAGTATCAAATCGGCCTTCATCTGAAAAATACCCAGATGAAATGTTCGAATATATCACTTTGACATTTCGAACACATCAAAGTGATACTTTTTCAGATCAACAATTTGATATTCTTTAATATCAATGATATATTATTATAGTATCAAAGATATATTTTCAAAATACCTGTAGGACATGGTTTTAGTATCAAAGAAATATTTTTAAAATATCAAAAGGGTATTATTGTAGTACCAATGCTTTATTTTTATAATATCAAAGCTATATTTTGATAATACATATTACAATTATTATGACAATTATCTTTCTGGAAAAAGCTGCTCTTTGTCGCTGGAAGAAATGTAATTAAGGCGGTCGAAGTTAAATCCACATTCTAGAAAAATTGTATAATTATTATATTGAGAAGAATAATTATTTAAAAACAAAACTTACCGATTAACGTTTCGTACACCATTTTTAGAATGTTTAGTTTTTGCATCAGCTCATAGAGTTGGATGTCTTCCATTTTAATCTGAAAATTATAAAAAATTCATAAATTTAAACTCGCATAAGTTTTTTGTGCATTTGTGCGAAATCTGCCGAAAGCAAAGGCTAAGCATGCGCTTTTTTGTTCTGCCCTTGAGCGTCAAACAGCACACATATACATACATACATGCATATTTTGCATGTACATTCGAATGTACGCATGTTTGCATATGCATGTATGTGTGCTTCTGTGCTGTTTGACGTTCAAGGGCAGAACAAAACGAGCTTGCAAAAGCTGTTTTTGAAATGACAGAGTTTAAGAACGCTTAGATAAAAATCTAAAACTTTTGTAACTAAAATCCATTTTCAGTCAGATGAAGATCTAATTTCGACCAAATTTCGCGAATCTTTCTGAAATCATATCAACAAAAAACAATCGTCAAGTTTAAGAACGATAAAATTGAAAACAAAAAAGTTTTTCTCACTAAGACTCATTTATCGACCGATAAGTCCAATGGCAGCCTGAAGATATAGTCATCTGATTTCGACCAAATTTATCAAATTAGTTTGAAAGCGTTTAATATTAATAATCACCCACCTTAAGAACGATTTACTTGAAAACAAAAAATTTTTTTTTCACTAAGACCCATTTTCCGACCGATCGGTCCTATGGCAGCTATAAGATATAGTCATCCGATTTTGACCAAAGTTTGCAAATCTGTTTGAAAGCATATAATATTAATAAGGGACGAGTTTGAGGACGCTAGCATTGAAACCAAAAAAGTTTTTTTCAGTAAGACCCATTCTCCGACCGATCCGTCATATGGCAGCTATAAGATATAGTCATCCGACTTTGACCAAAGTTTGCGAATCTGTTTGAAAGCATATAATATCAATAATGACCGTGTTTGGGAACGCTAACATTAAGAACAAAAAAGTTTTTCTTACTAAGACCCATTTTTTGACCGATGGTTCCTATGGCAGCTATAAGATAAAGTCATCCGATCCGGTCGGTTCCGACATATTAGCGGCGTGCAGTAAAAAGAAGACTCTGTGCAAAATTTCAGCTCAATAGCTTTAAAACTGAGAGACTAGTTTGCGTAGAAACATACGGACAGACAGACAGACGGACAGACAGACGGACAGACAGACAGACAGACGGACAGGCAGACAGACGGACGGACAAAGCTCAACCGACTCAGCTCGTCGCCCTGATCAAGAATATATATAGTTTATGGGGTCGGAAATGAATATTTCTATGCGTTGCAAACTTCTGGGCAAAATTATAATACCCTTTGCAAGGGTATAAAAAACGCATCGCGGACACAAAATATGTATACATACATATGTACATATTTAAACACGCACTTCTACTGCGTAGAGAGCTCAAAGTGAAAAAAACACGCACAATATGTTTGTATGAGTGTGTGTATTATAATCGTACGTACTATTAGCGACTGAATAAAGGCAATAGCCTTTTTACAATTTATAAATTTGCAAGTACAACAAAATACACACATGCAATTCACATTTTATTCACTTTTACCGTTTACCTTTTTTTTTTTGGCACCGCACTTTTTTTACTTACCTTTCATAAGCGCCAGCACAGATCGAATGACGAAATTCGCAAGAAGAAGCTAGAAGTTCGCTGCAGACCCGACGCCAACTTCGAAACGTTCACGAAGAAAAAACGACCGGCACTCGTTTTAGCGCTTGTTTTTGCTTTTTTCGAGATAGACTATTGCTGTCTCTCTTTGATTTGAGAAGCTCTGTGTGTCTATTTCTACTTTCAGAATTTCGATGTCTGAAATCATATCACTAGGGCATTTTTCATATCACTTTGATCATTTCACATTTCAATATAATATTTTTAGTATCAATGTGGTATTACAGGTTCATATTGATATTAAATAGTTTCACTTTGATATGCAAATATTGATATTACTGATATGATATTGAAATACCTGATCTTATTTTTTTCTGTGTAGGTATATTTTTGGACATTTACCTTTTAACTTACCTAGGTAAGAAAATTGAGTACCTTTCCAGTCGCTGCTTAATATACTCTGAGCATGTTTTTGTGCACGATTTTTCAATTTCGACTTGCTCCAGCCTCTCAATCTTTGAGGTTGGGTAAAAAAATGCGTGAGCCAAAATATGGTGTTGGTGGGTTGGGGGGAAGTGACCCCGCATCAAGGTCAAAGTTCCCGAAAAATTGTGGAAAATTGATATATAACGTCATAGCTGTCCAGGGGTGGCTTCTAGAGGGGTCAAATGTACCAGTGACCCCCATGTTTTTCTCTCCCTAACATATTTTTCCTTGACACCTACCCCCTATCTCCCCATACAAAAATGACATTTTTATAAAATTGCTCCTCGACCTCCTTAAAACACTTGCAAGGAGTGTAAAATGTATGACCAACCCCCATTATTTTTCAGTTCCCAACATTTTCGTTCTTGGCACCCACCCCCTGTCTCCACTCCTTAGGGGGGCTCCCATACAAATTTGATGAAAAATTCTTGTTTTTTTGGGTTTTTGTTCCACTGCTGCTTGAATACCACTCCAAAAGTGCCTCCTAGCCAGGAAAATTTTGGGACCAACCCCAACTATTTTTCCCTTCCCGACATTTTTGTCCTTGGCACCTACCTCCTATGATGATATTTTTGTAAAATGGCCTATACACCCTAAAACACTTAATAGGAGGGTTAAATGTATGACCAACCCCCATTATTTTTCACTTCCCAACATTTTTGGCCCTTTTTTTGGGGGCCCCCATACAAAATTCATAATATATGCATGTTTGTATGGATGTACTAATACAATGTGTGTACCCTTGGTACAGAGTATAATGAATTTCCTTTAAAACTTATTGAAGCAGGTAATATAAAATATAAAAGCCAACGTTTACACAGAAACCTACCAGGAATTCATTCACAAAAGCTGACAACAATGTTCCCAAAAAGTATTTCACCTTTTAATTTACCCTAGTCCATTGTAACTCTAATATTTCAAATTAATATTGAGTAAACATTTAAATATTTATTTTATGGATTGGATAACAAAGATCAAATTTGTAGACAATCGTGAATAATATAATGATTATTTTTGTTTTTGTTATACTGAAATGAATTCATATTTCTGTTTGCTTTGGGCTTAGTTTTCAACAAATTCCGCTGCTTGTGGACGTATCATCATTTGTACTGATTTAAGGGGTCTTTCGTCATACTCCATAGTCCAGAGAATGCCCATTAGATCACTATAGTTGCTCAACTCGCTTTTATTCAAATAGGGACCATTCAGATTGCTGAAGCTGTTGGGAGATTGTCTAAAATTAAATGACCTTAGAATATGCACAATACTTACCCAAAAGATTCTGTACATGAGCTATACCACCAGGCACCTTGGCACACTTTAGCGCAATTACCCCAGAAATAATTGTCATTGTCCTGATCATGGGTGGTAAATTTCTGACCCACATTTTTCTCCAAAGAATCGCTTGCTGAGTTATAGGAGTCGGATATCTGCAGTGACTTTAATTCAAACTTCTCCAGTTCGCTGCCAATGAGAAAATTGTTATATCTCGTGTATTTGGTACTAAGGTAAAAGTCTTCGAAATAAATCAACAGTTCATGCGGTTCACTGGCCGTCATCCTGTGCAACTTGTCCAAGCCAATGAAAAATTCTCCCGTCAGATCACCAAAACCCTGACGATACTCCAACCAATTACGATAGAAATTTACATTGCCATCGAGTCGCCGCTGAATCACCGTCCAGCCCGTACCTTGCTCCAAGCGTGATTCACAGGGAGCAAAGAAGGGTTCTCCCTCTGGAACATATAACAAATGAATGGCTGTTGAATTGCCAAAGGGTACACAACTCGAGGCTTTGGATGTGAAAAGTAGTTTTTGGTATTTCGAGAGCTCAACTTCATATTTTTCTAACTTTGCTGCAACGGCCCGGTTCTGCACTTGAAGATCAGTCATTTTCATTTCTTTCTCCAAGAGCATGGCTCTATAGCTTTCCACAGAGGCTGTAATATTTGTAATATTCTCCAGTTGCTCTTTAATAGTCGCTACATTGTCATCAATCTGAGCCTCGTAAGCTACTATAAGATCATTTAGTTCCTGAACTTTTGCCGCATCTGCCAATGATTTAGATTTAAAGGCAGCCACTTGACGTTTTGCATTATCGATGAGCAACAGCTCAGCATTCAATTTGGTTTGTAAGTCTGCAATAACAGCTGAGAAATAATAATTCATAATTTATTTATAATGGCTAAGATTTTGTTATAATTATTTATGAAATACCATCTTTATCGTCTTCTTCAACATTTAGCTGCGTGGTGATGTCTTCATCTTGGTCAAACTCATTGAAATCAGTGGAATTTATTTCTAAAACAGGCGACTGTAGAGTCTGTACAACCATGTACAATATTAGAAAATTTATTAAATATTTTTCCATGTTGATAAACCGCACTTCAAACGATTTGATGGGATAACTTTGAAGGTCCAACTTCAACTGAGGTTGCCAATGCAATGTGAGTAAACAAGAAATATTGCTCTGTCAACGAGAATGAAGCAAACGAGTAAACAAATGAGGCGAAAAATAGATACCATACAGTGGCTTACCCTAGAGAGTGAGGTGTTTATGTAAAGCGAGAAATTTTCCGTCTGTTTATATGCTTTCTTCTCGAAGAATTGAGGAAGAACTAATTGTCCCTAATATAGGAGATATTATAAACCGGATAGACTTGCTAGACGTTTGCTAAGAAGACGTAGGAAGAGAGGCATTATTAAAAGAAGACTTCTAAAATGGTTGCACATCTATGATCGCCCTGTTAGATGTAGGGATCATCAATCAAAAATGATTTGGACGACTTGGATTCGTCGACCAACTCCGAGTTGACCACGACTTCCATCGCAGCGGCTAAATGGCGGCGACTGAGTCCCGGCCAAAATGAGGAAAGGCCGACGAAATGACCAAAATGACGACCTTTTATGGAGAAGTGGTGAAATTAATGAGGGAGAAGAATAAGATCGAATTTTAATTTTATTTTATATAATATAAAATTACACACCTGATCATATTAATAGGTACACACCGGAATTTTTTAATTATAGATGGTTTTTTCGTACTTTTAGTGTTGACAACTTTTTAATTTTTGGTTTTTTGTTGTTGTCAATGTCTGGCCACACTGTGACAAAGAGTTGAAAGAGGGGCTGCCCCGTATATCAAAGCTTTTCTATAAATTGCGAGTCCACCACACATTTCGCCTGATCATAATAATAGGTACAGTCTCAGTGTAATCAGTGATCTTTTGGTAACTAAAGGTAAATTAAGTATAGCTCCTGTCAATACAGAGAATTAAATTATTATTTTTTTTAGAAAAAATGGGTCGAAATTCTCATTGTACTAAAGAAGAAGCTCGATTGGTTCTTAGTCTGAGAAAAGAAGGCAAATCTTTACGAGCCATCGCCAAATTAATGAACAGGTCTCATAATTTTGTTAAAAATGCATTAGAAAGAAAACCAAGACAGGAAACCCGTGGAAGGCCACAAAAAACAACAGAAACCCTTGACCACTACATAGTAACTTTGAGCAAAAAGGACCCATTTAAGTCATCGAAGGCTATTGCAGCCGAAATTGGGAATTCAGTTAGTGCTCCAACTATCCGAAGACGACTACAAGGTGCCAGCCTACCAGGAAGAATTGCCAGAAAAGTCCCACTTATGCGCAAAAAAAATATCACCATGAGGCAAACTTTTGCAAGGGACCACAAAGACTGGGTAGGATGCACCGGGGAGAAAAAATGGAGAAACATATTATGAAGCGATGAAACCAAGACTAATTTGTTTGGGAATGACTGTGAAAGGAATGTTCGACGCCCTAATGGAAAGGAATTCCAAAAAAAACAGTCAAAGGTGGCAATATATTGGTATGGGGTTGCTTCTCCTGGTACGGCGTAGGTCCAATTTATCAGACTACGAACAAAATGAATGCTGAAGAGTACAAATCCATATTGGACACAGTTATGGTACCGTATGCTGAGGAAAATATGCCATTACGTCCTAAACACACATCAAGGCTGTTATCTAAATTTTTCGAGGCCCAAAAAGTTGACGTTCTGAAGTGGCCAGCCAATCCCCCGACCTTAACCCCATTGAAAACTTGTAGGGAGACTTAAATAAGAAATTGGCAAAGCATTCATTTTCAAATAAACAAAAATTATGGGAAGGTGTCCAAAAATTGTGGTATGAGACACCAGTAGAGACCTGCCAGGCTCTTATTAAAAGTATGCCAAAAAGAATAGCAGTAGTGGCCAAAAATAAAGGTTGATACACTGGATACTAAGTTAGGAAATACTAATTTACCTAAAAAAAAGAACACAAAATGGAAATAAAAATTTTTTTTCTTACCAACACATGAAGTGTACCTATTATTATGATCACACTGAAAACGTATCTGAAACACAAAATGATCTCTTTTATGTTATATTATTATTCTATGTTACAATTAAGTTTATTTTATTAAATACAAATATTTTAAGAACCAATGAGAACAAATTTTAAGTTTGAAACAATGAATAAAACTGTTTTCTGTTACCTTAAAGTCAGAGTTGATGTGTGTACCTATTAATATGATCAGGTGTGTATATTATTATATCATATTACGTATTTTTGTACGTACTTAACATGTAAGAACATATGATTTCATTATATACTCATATATAATATATATGATTAGTTTTCTAATTTTACTTCGAGTTTTTGATGTCCACAACTATATAGCATTCTTGTAATTGCATTCAATGTGGTTGAGTCCGTACAACTTCATAGCGGATTCATTATAAATTTTACGCCAGAGAAAAGGTTCCACGCTAACCTGCGTAGCTGGAACAGAAAGCACGACTTTTGAAATCTCATACAATTCTGGGATTTTTGTGGAGGATTCTGACCACCAGTTAAGAATGTTTCCATGGTTTCGAACACGTTAAGTGCGAGAAAAGTCTTAATGGAATCCAGTCACTTATTTGTTGACTCAATTGATGTGTCCGGTATTTGATTTGAAACGGTTTTTTTCGGTTGACGGTTCGGAGGGTTAGCAGAGTGTAGGCTGGGGGATGAAGAGTGATTAGGTGGAAGGGGGGTGAAGAGGGGGCCATTGATTTAACAGTGGGTTAACAGTGACTTAACAGTGATTAAACAGTGACTAAACAGTGACTTGACAGTGACTAAAAACTGACTTAACACTGTCTAAACAGTGCCTAAATAGTGACTTAACAGTGACTAAACAGTGATTTAACTGTGACTTAACAGTGACTAAACAGTGACTTAACAGTGAGTGGGAATGGGAAGAGAGGGTTTGAAATAATTTATATTTTTGCTATTTCGAAATCGAGATTATTATTTCTGCCTGTTATTCCATTGCGACTGTTGTTTTCATTTATCTACGGAGCAGCACAATATACAAGACTTACAGAAAAAAAGAGAGCATTCACTTTTTCACTTTTTGTTCAATGATATTTAAATGAGTGATATTTAGGAATTCTGCTATTTACTGTTCCGATTTCGGTATTAATCCCTGATCCCAAGTGATTTTAAAATATAATAATTTTAAGCTGAAATTAAGTCAATTCAAGTTTTAATAAACTCTTACAGATTTGCAACTCTGTGTTAAATAACACTTGGAAATATGTCATGAAAATTGATTATTTCCATTTTTCCAATTACTTATTTCAATCAACCTAATACTGTGTTTGCCTTTATCTATAAAAGCTTTCCATGTCTAATTAATTTCCGTTCATTTCTCTAAGACAAAATTCATTAATAAACTCCTTTAACCTGTGGTAATTGTTTAGATAAGCAAGAGACAAAAATATATAAAAATTAAATATTATATCGATCAATTATGATATACACTTTATCGCTGGGTGATCAATTCATGTTTTTTTATCAACAAGCGTACGTATAAATAGGCAGCGGGCCAAACATTTGGCTTAGACTGGCCCCAGCAAAGGGTCCGAGTGAAAGTAACAAAAATTGCCAAAATGTTGAAACTATTTGTGTTTCTGACCATTCTGGCTTTGGTCAGCTGTGAACTGCAGCGCATCAAGATCCACAAGACGGAACACAAGCGGAATCGTCATCAAGTCAAGCAGGAGTTACGCTCGCTTAGGCAAAAATATCATCAGCAAATCGACAGTGTCATCATCTATGATTATGGTGTACCGGAATATGATTATGGAACCTATGGGAGTTCAAGTGAGGACGACTACAATACCGAAACACTGGGCAATAGCCTGAACATGTATTACTATGGTGAGATTAGCATTGGAACTCCACCACAATACTTCAATGTGGTGTTCGACACGGGTTCGGCCAATCTTTGGATACCCTCGGCTCAGTGCCTGAACACGGATGTGGCCTGCCAGCAGCACAATCAATATAATGCCAGTGCCTCCTCCACTTACCTCTCGAATGGACAAAACTTTTCCATACAATATGGAACGGGAAGTGTGACTGGAGTTTTGGCCATAGATACGGTGAGCATCAATGGTTTGTCCATCACCAATCAAACGTTCGGCGAAGCCATCTCTCAACCGGGAAGCAGTTTCCAGAATGTAGAATTTGATGGTATTTTTGGCATGGCCTATCAGAGCATTGCCGTGGATATGGTGGTGCCTCCGTTCTACAATCTGTTTGAACAGGGTCTTATTGATGCGCCGGTCTTTGGCTTTTACTTAGCCCGCAATGGTACCTCAATGGAAGGTGGCGAACTCATATTGGGCGGTGTGGATGAAGAGCTCTTTGTGGGTGATCTCACATATGTTCCTGTCTCCCAGCCCGGATACTGGCAGTTTGCGGTGAATAACATTTCCTGGAATGGGACTGTGGTCTGTGACAATTGTCAGGCTATTGCTGATACGGGCACCTCGCTGATTGCCTGCCCAGCGGCTGCTTGCGCACAAATGAATCAACTGATTGGTGCTATCAGTATTGAGGGTAACTATTTTGTGGACTGCTCCACTGTGCAGTCTTTGCCCGTGTTAAGCTTTAGCATTGGCAGTGGCATCTTTGAGTTGCCTCCATCTGCCTACATCAGTATATACAGCGAGGACAACTCCACCTCATGTATGTCCACATTTAATAGCATTGGTACCGACTTTTGGATTCTGGGAGATGTCTTCATTGGACAGTTCTACACGCAATTCGATTTTGGTGAGAATCGTGTGGGCTTTGCAACGGTGGCTTAAGCGGAACTCGAAAACGATTAGTCAAAATGTTTAAAATAATAAAGAACATTAATCCAAAATTTGATGACATTTTTAAGAGGAAGAAAATCATTACACTAGGTAACAAGGTCCGGTATATGGAAGGGTTGGTGGTAATTCTAAATGATTTTCTGTTCTGAATTTTGTTAAAGTTGCAACAAATGTCTTTTTTGACCCTTTTTAGACTCGTTTTTTGTTTATTGATTGATATTATCGTAAATTACTATTTCTTAACTTTAAAATAAACTATCCCAAGGAATTTTACGATTATTTTTAGCGAAGATATACCATTTTGAATATATATAATAAAAAACCATAATTGTCCACTGCCCAAATCTGTGCCTTGCAAAAACAGTTTAACAGGCTAGTAATTTGTATAATATATAATTTCAATGAAAATTTTCAACAATACCCATGGTAAAAAATAGTATATCTTAATGCGAAAAAAATCGTAGAAATGTTTGGGATAGTTTATTTCAAAGTTAAGGAGTAATACTTTAAGATAATATAAAAAAAAATTATAGGTTTCCCACAAATCGCGTCTAAAAAGGATCATAATAGGATTTTTTTTACAACTTTAAGCTCAAATTACTAAAAATCTCGACGTGATGGACCATTTCTGAAAACAGATTCGTGTTTAGCACACGAAAATCATTTAAAATCACCACCAACCCTTCAATATACAGCACACTGGGTCGAATCGCCAAATAATTCGCATATAGTCAAATATTTTGTTCAAGCAAATCTTAATTTAAATTTAATAGATTTAAACTAGATTCTCTATATATGAAGAATCAATAAATATTTTCGTTAAAAATGCAACCCTGCAATTTTGATCGAGTTTCAAAGTCAGGGGATAAGTCAGCTGACTTCTGTGACAAAATTGGCGGGAAGCTTTTGTTTACTTTGTGCGCTTGGCAATTTCACACTCTGGGACAATAAAATATTGTAAAAAATGGATTTTGAAGTAGAATGAATAAACTATAAACATTTTGTATTAAAATTAGTTATTTGTTCTATATGTGTATTGCTTTGTATTGTCCAAAAAGAGAGAAAACCAAACCAAGCTGCTCGTCTTTAGAGGAGTAAAAACTAACCTTCTGTGTGTTTCTGCGATGTGTACTGTATGTTCAAATAAAGTATAAAATGTGTATTAAAAGTTAATAATAATCCTGTATGCGGCTATTTGCGACTCTTGCGGTACATTAAACTTATGGATGAGCTTGAATGCTGTCATGCAACGCTGCTGGACGTATGGATCGACAACGGTCGCAACGCTACCGCCCTTGCAAACTGGATATTTGGACAACTAAGGGAATGTACGCTTACCGATTTTTTTTTAAAATTAAAGTTAAATCGAATCTACTAAAGTGCAGCCGAAATAGGCGGACATTTAAAAACAAACATGCATAGTGGCTATCAAAGCGATTAAGAATTGTTTTGCACAATCAAGAAGAGATGTGCAGTCTTAAAATGGGTAGAACAAAGCTAACATATGATAAAGCAGGGCCTCGTCTAAAAAGAAAACTAGCTGATAATAATGAAAGCGATACCAAACTTTTAATTCATGTCAACAGGGAAATCAAATGAAAATAATACTCGATATGTACTTAAGAAATGTAATACTTCTAAAAGCGTGGGGGAAAAGAAAGCTCGGTATAGCAGAACCAATACCTTTAACAACAAATTATGCTATAGAATTCTTGATGGAGAATTCTTTAAGCAAAAGATTGTATAATGAAATTCGTCATATAAGCAAACAGCGTAATTGCCACATATACCCAAACTACCACATGGTTCGGTAAGCTAAATTGCAATTGAGACCTACGGGAATAACAGCTACAGAAGCTATGACAAAAGTTTCCTTTCAAGATTACAAAATTATTCACAGTTCTCTTAGGTCTGTTTTCTAAACACGTATACGCTATGTTGCCATATATGGGCTATCTATATATCTTAAAGTATTGTTTAAATATTGAGAGTGTTATATTTATCAAACATACCAAGTTTCAGTTCGATATCTGCAATATTCGGCTTTATGCCAATTATTTGGCGATTCGGCCCACTGTGTACTGGAAAAAGTCTAATTTTGTTGCCTTGTGCATTTTTTTTTGTTTAATTTTTTGTGATCTACAGCCTCAAATCTATCAGAAAACTACATATTTAAAACGTTATCACTAGCAAATAAAAATTTTTCTCACTTACATTGCAATTTTAGCTATTCACAGTCCGATACGCCTGTGCAGCCTATACATATGTATTGTACGGCCTTGTGTGAAATTGCATTCATATAGCTTTCCGGTTGAGAGAAAGGGGTATATCGACTCAGCTCTTCATGATGATTACAAATATTTTATTTAATGGGATCGGGGTTACTTTCTTCTAAGAGAATAAGTTTTGTCTTTATGTATTTACTGATCCTCTCCTATTGCAATGATATACAAATACTCTTCGCTCTGAGCTCATCAAAAGTGTTCAATTGGCCGGCTTATGTGTTTGTTTACTTTTATCAAATTCTGTACTTATCCACAAACAGTTCCTTCACATTTGCTTACATCCGCAAAATAAAAATTGCCTTATCGCTCAAATTCCAGACTGAAAGCAAAGTTTCTTCATATTTTACATCGCCACAGGCAGTCAGTTTGAGTTGAACAGCCGGGGGACAGCATCATCACCGGACCGAAATAAAAAGTAACACAATGAGAATCGTTTTAAGAGCCTTGTTAATGTCAATACTGGCTGTGATCAGTCTACAGACGCCAGTTTTCGACACCACAGAATCAATTGAAGAGCTAATAGAACTGGTGGAAACTACAACCCAGTTGAATCCGATTGAGCATGACAAAGGTAAACTAAGCATACATATAAATATATCGGACTTAAAATTTCCATTCTATTTTCCAGCTCATGTGGATGACTTGAAAGCCAAATTGCAGAATATGAAACGCCAAGTGGCCGCCTTCAAATCCAAATCCCAGGCAGATGCAGCTAAAGTTCAAGAACTGCAGGATCTCTTGGCGGCCTATGAAGCTCAGATTGATGCCAATACGTCCACCATACGAAAGCAGGAGGACACAATTAAAAACTTAAACTCATCAGTGAACTCATTTGAGACAGTTTTCAAGGAAAAGGATTTGGCTTTATCGAATCTTCTACTGAAGTCAGTGGCCGATGGAGCGAGACTGCAGAAAAATGAAGCTCAACTTTCAGATTATCGAGAACAACTTAAGACCTCCCAAGCATCCAGTTGTTTGCCCTTTGGCAATTCCACGGCTATTCATTTGTTAAACGTTCCCGGTGGAGAACCCTTCTTTGCTCCCTGCGAATCACGCACGGAGCCTGGACCAGGTTGGACAGTTATTCAACGACGATTGGATGGTAGTGTGGATTTTTATCGAAATTGGAATGAGTATCGTCAAGGATTTGGTGATTTATCGGGAGAGTTTTTCATTGGCTTGGATAAGTTGCACAGAATGACCTCCAACGAACCGCATGAACTTGTAATCTATGTACATGCCATTGAGTTTGGCACAAGATATTATAAATATGATCGTTTTCTTATCGGAAGCGAAGAGGAGAAATATGAATTGAAATTACTGGGCTCAAGGTTAGATTCAACTCGTGAATATTATTCTGTTCAAGGCATGGATCCCAATCGGCGCATGAAATTTACCACCTATGATCAGGACAACGACAACTTCTGGTGGGCGAATTGTGCCAAGGAATATCATGGTGCCTGGTGGTTTAACCAGTGCAATGCCAATGAAGTGTAAGTAGAAAGCTTAATATTTTAAATTTTTATTTTTTTATAAGTGAAGATTTTTGTTTTTAGTTTCACCCACCTAAATGCTAAATACGGAGATATTAATTTTAAAGGGCTGAGTACTATAAAATATGTGCAAATGATGATTCGACCAATTAAATTTATAATATGACTTCAAATACTCCAATTTACAAATTGTACAACTGTGCTTAATCAATGCTTCTTGAGTGTCAAAAGTATATTTATCAAATGCAAATAATATATACAAACATAATAATATGTTACTTATGGCAAACCCGAAATAAAAAGATGCCAAAAAAATTTATATGGCTTATTGAAACATTCTTTATATTTATCTTTAGTTTCAGCTTGCTTTTAAGCCCACACAATATGGTTTAGGTGCTCTAGCAAGGATATATAATTTTTACGGTAAAGTTCCTAACCTAATATTCTCATTCTATATTATGTAAGAAGTCTAAAGCTAACCAGTAGGTACCCTACCCGCCCGGCTGTCATTTAGTCATAGTAAAAAAAAATTTCTGGAAATTGGATAAATAAATTTTGAGACGAGAGATCTCAGTTATCAACAACTTATTATGAGACAAGATGATGTTGTCATGATATTTTACTTACATTACTTTTGCCATTTCACCAAATTTTGCAGAGCTTTTTTACAAATCTTTCACTTTTTTATTTTCTGTGCAAGGAAATCAAAAGTTTTTCTTTGGTTAGATAGGGGAGCGTATCGAATATAGTCCAATTTGTCATAATGATCGATTGGAACAAGTCTGATAAAATGCTTAAAAGTATATGAGAATTATTCCAATAATAAGTAAATTGTTTTATTTTCTTCTGAACTTGCAGGTAAAACTTGGAGAGCGGGAAAATATAATAAATGAAACTAGAATTATTTCAATAATAAGCAGGGAATTCGGGTAGCCGTATCCTAAAACCTTAATTGTTGGAACCGAAAAGAACTAAAACGAGAGGGATAAGCTAACTTCGTCTGTGCAGAAGTTTTTATACCCTTGCAAATGCAAGTCACAGTTTAAGAACGCTTACATAAAAATCAAAAAATTTTGTAACTAAAACATATTTTCCGACAGCTAAACGTCTGAAAAAAGTTTTTCTCACTAAGACTCAATTTCCGACCGATCGGCCATATGGCAGCCTTAAGATATAGTCATCCGATTTCGGCCCAATTTTGCGAATCTATTTGAAAGCATATAAAATAAGTCAGCAGCGAGTTTAAGGACGCTAACAAAGCTAAACAAAAAAATTTTTTACCAAGACTCATGTTCGACAGATCGGTCCTATGGCAACCATAAGATATAGTCACCCGATCGATCAACTTTTTCAAATTAGTTTGAAAGCGTTTAATATTAATAATCACAGACCTTAAGAACGATTTACTTAAAAACAAAAAATTTTTTTTTCACTAAGACCCATTTTCCGACCTATGGCAGCTATAAGATATAGTCATCCGATTTTGACCAAAATTTGCATATCTGTTTGAAAGCATATAATATTATTAATGACCGAGTTTAATCACGTTAACATTGGAAACAAAACAGTTTTTCTCACTAAAACCCATTTTTCGACCAATGGTTCCTATGGCAGCTATAAGATATAGTCATCCGATTTTGACCAAAATTTGCAAATCTGTTTGAAAGCATATAATATTATTAATGACCGAGTTTAATCACGTTAACATTGAAAACAAAAAAGTTTTTCTCACTAAAACCCATTTTTCGACCTATGGTTCCTATGGCAGCTATAAGATATAGTCATCCGATTTTGACCAAAATTTGCAAATCGGTTTGAATGTATATAATATTATTAATGACCGAGTTTAATCACGTTAACATTGAAAACAAAAAAGTTTTTCTCACTAAAACCCATTTTTCGACCGATGGTTCCTATGGCAGCTATAAGATATAATGATCCGATCCGGTCGGTTCCGACATATTAGCAGCGTGCAGTAAAAAGAAGACTGTACAAAATTTCAGCTCGATAGCTTTAAAACTGAGAGACTAGTTTGCGTAGAAACAGACGGACGGACAGACGGACAGACAGACAGACGGACAGACAGACAGACAGAAAGACAGACAGACGGACGGACAAAGCTCAATGAACTCAGCTCGTCCCCCTGATCAAGAATATATATAATTTATGGGGTCGGAAATGAATATTTCTATGCGTTGCAAACTTCTGGGCAAAATTATAATACCCTTTGCAAGGGTATAAAAACTGCACCACCAGGCTATTTGCTTGCTGAGTGCTTAACATAAGACTGGGTTCTTTTCTATGAGTAAAAAGAAAAAGAAAATTGTACATAAAAAAACAAGTTTTAAACTGATAAAGAAACATAAGTTGGGGCGGCAAATTTGACTTCAGAACCCCACGCTACGTCATTGTTAGAATGAATTCGAAATTATCACTAACCCGTAACCCGTTTGAGAGATCGGGGAAACAGTTTTTAATTATTTTAAAAATAATGATTTAAGATTTCATCGAAATGAAATGCAACCGTTTTTTAAAAGTCAGCTATGATTAAAACTTGATCAGACCTTCTGAATCTGAAAACGAAGCAATTGAAAATTTTAAAAGCCCCGCCTCAAACCTCGGTTCAGCAATCCGAACGACTAATGTTTCGCAGGTTTCAAGCTACTCTAAAAAAAAGTTCGATTTTGATTTATTTTTGACATTTTATTTAAAATAAAATGTGTAAAATTTATGAAAACAAATAAATAATTTGTTGTTTTTTTTCCTCGTTACTTAGAAATATTATATGGGCAATTTTGACCTTGTGTATAAAATTTTTAAATTTAAATTTTGGCTGAACTATAAGAATTTTATAGTTTGGATAAACGTGTATTCTCATTTGAAATTTAAATAATTTAGACCAAAATTTTTGAAAAAATATTAAAAGAAATATTTGATTTAAAAGGCGATTTCAATGTTATTTGTTGGATGTTGAAGGTGGTTCTTTACCAGCATTTGAAGAAGCTGCTCCATTACCAGCACCAAAGATGGCACGAAGTGGGCGTTGCAATTGCTGCTGCTGTTGCTGCTGCTGCTGTTGTTGTTGCTGATGCATTTGCTGCAGCTGAAATTGACGTAGTTGAACTTGCTGTTGTAGTTCCATATTAGCATAAAGAATCGCAGCTGCAGCAGCAGCATTAGAGTTGGTTTGTTGCTGCTGTGCTGTCTGATTCGGACGTAAATTACGATTGATCAATTGTTGATACAGTTGAGCGAGTGTTACATCATTGACATTGGCTGGACAATTCATTCCCTGTGCCTGCTGTTGCTGCTGCAGCTGTTGCAGTTGTTGTAATATCAGTTGTTGTTGTTGCGGTGGTTGTTGGCTGAACAATTTCTGATAGATTTGAGCAAGAGCCAGTTCGTTCATTTGGACATTAGTTGGTTGATGCGTGGCGGAGACTGCCTCGGCACCGGCTGCCTGACGCTGTTGCTGCTGCTGCAGCTGCTGTTGATGAGCTTGCATGCTATAGCCTCCGGCGCCTGTTCCTACTGCTGCAGCAGATGAAGTGGAAGGCTGTTAAAAAAGATTTAGAAATTAGATATAAATTTTTCAAAATATTTGTAAAAGCAAAGTGGAAAGTCGATCAAAAGATCGAATATTGTATACCCAATATTTGCCATCAGGTTATAAGTCAAAAGAATTTAAAAAATTAGAGAAGAGCTAGCTTCTCGACCGAAGTTTATATACCCTTGCAGCTTGTATAATTTATATAAAAAAAGACTCTACCAAGCTATTGAAAGAGTCATTTAATTGTAGAATGAACCTCATTCATTATTGTTGTAGTTCCTCTACCACGGCATCCAAAAGTATCTGGATATACAATATGGAAAGCTAGTCTCGCCCTTTTAAAATCTAAATACAATATAACTTATGCCTTCTCAAAGTCTTCAATTCAATGTTCTAAAAGTATTCTTAAACCATTGACCTAAATGATTCTTTGAATCGAACCTTTCTCCAAAAAGAGTTGATCCGGTTTGGGAGGTTAAAACTTAGAGGGTTCGGTTCATGGTCCGGTTCGAGAGACCCACAAAAACCGAACAGAACCTGTTCTGTAAGGTTCGGCTAAGGACCGGTTTGCAGCCTTGGTTCAAACAGCTCATGTAAGCAAAGAAAGTATATCAAACGAGCTGAACTAAATGGTCAACTAGTACGTAGTGTTCAACGTCAGACATTTCTGCATTGTGGTTAAAAGTGTTATTTTGCTAATAAACTCAATGGATCATTGTAGTGTGGCAATATAAACTTTGAAAATTTATTAAATACCTAAATATTTACAAAATAAAGTTTTATTGTTTGACCTGTGTTTGAATAGAAGCTGTTGGATTGGATATTCTTTAAATAAAGATGGTCAAATATGGCTTTCGGTACCAAAAACTAATCAGTTACTTTTATATAAGGATTATAAGGATTGAAGATGCTCATAGCATTCGCTTTCAAAAATAACTGTTGAAATCGCCAAATTTAACATGATCAAAAAATGTAATGAACCGCGAATTCTTTAGATGAAAATAATCTCCATTGCATTACCTTAATTGACGTGATGTTTAATCGTTACTGTTTGGAGCCGGTCAGACGATGAGGGCTTTATTTTGAACGTATCAAATAGATAATAGAAATAAAAGTGCTGATCTAATCGAATGGAAAACATTTTCTCAACTGATTTATTCGAACGGTTTTTATATTCTGTGAGAAAGGCACATAGAGTACATTAAGTAAAATTGTTGGTTAGCGACCTTTCTAATTATTAGAATGAAGATGTTAGCTGGCTCTAGGTCGAGAAGAAAAACTCAGTGTTTTTGGTTTGTTACATACACCAAAATACCGAAGCCATTGTTTATGGAAATGGTTAAATTCTGCATAATGGAAAATAGGTATTTTAAGTTCGAGAACCAACTATATACCCAATTGAAAGGACTGCCAATGGGTTCCCCAGCATCCCCGGTAATAGCAGACATTGTGATGGAAGAGCTTCTGGACCACACAATGAAGAAACTTAGGCACCCACCAAGACTGCTAACAAAATATGTTGACGATCAGTTTGCCATTATCAAGGAAACCGAGGCTTTGAGACATTAGAAGCACTAAACTCTTTCCATAGAAATTTAAAATTCACCACCGAGACAGAAATAGATGGAAAACTTCCATATTTAGATTCCACTATCAACAGACATGGAAACAAACTTAAAATTAAATGGTACAAGAAACCCACAGCATCAGGACGAATAATAAACTTCTACTCCAAACACCCAAAAAATATGATAGTAAATACAGCTGCTAGCTGTATTCAAAGGATGCTGAACATAAGTGACGAGATTTACCATAAGGACATCATTTCCGAAATTAAGCTAATATTGACGAATTTTGACTTCCCCATGAAGATTATAAAATCATTAATTGGTAGAAACAAGACAATAAAACCAAAAGACGACATACAACCAAAATCATATAGGTGCCCCACATACGTTCCGAAACTCTCAGAGCGCTTTGCAAAATCGGAATGTTTCAACAGACACAACATACAAATTTTTACAAGACGAAATCCAAAATAGAAAAAGCCGACAAAAGCAATGTTATATATAAAATACCATGCAATGGAGATTTAGAGAACAGGTGCAATAAACTTTACATTGGAACAACAAAGTCTAAACTTAAAACAAGGATTTCACAACATAAATCGGATTACAAGCTCCGACACCAAACGACAAATCAAAAAACAACACTAGCAACCCACTGTATGAAGAGCGGACATTCACCGAATTTTGAAGGAACAACAATTTTACAACAAGAGAGCAATTACAGGAAGCGCTTTTTTACTCTTGAAATGCTACATATAATTGAAACGCCAACAGACAAGAGACTAAACTACAAAACTGACACTGAAAACTGCGCCCACATATACAGACATCTACTCAATAGGCAATAATTTAGTACTGAACTCCACGTCAAGCGGTACAGACGTGTTAAAAATTTTATGTAAAAAATGTTTATTGAAGTAATATGACAATTGGTAAATTGTTTTTGTAGTGTCCCTGAAGACGGATGCCGAGGCGCATTCGAAATATATCAGAAAAAAAAAAAACAAAACACAAACCATCAACACTGAGTTTTTCTTCTCGACCTAGAGCCAGCTAACATCTACATTCGTACATTAAATTTGTGTAAAAGTATGTAACAGGTAGAAAGAATCATTTCAACAGCCGCGCCGATATATAGCCAGATCCGTCTGTCTGAACAAACAGAGCTCAAAGATGGTAATAGGCTAATTACACTGAGCTCATCTAACATCCCACATCACGAGTCATAAACATTTGCCGTGGCAAAGTTTGTCATCTTTGTTGGGTGGTCCTTTTAGACACCAACCAACTTAATATTTCGACAAAACAAAAATTTACAAATGTTGACATAGCAAATAGTTATTAAGCATTTAAAGTCATGATGTGGAATGTTAGATGTGCTCAGTGTAATTAGGCTATAAGAGATAGAGGTTTTACATGTATGGGACAATTACTTCGTTGTGTTTCAATTTTCAAGTTTTGTCAAGCTTCCAGCCGCCCCCGCAATTTGGCAAAAGTTTCTTATCAAAGCGTGATATCTCCCAAAGTTTAGAAGATAAATAGTTTGTACCTCCTAAAGATAGTTAGTAATAAGCATTATTTATCGATTTACCAAAGAAATGATAAAGATCGGATAAACGATACTCAAGTTATGATACTCAAGTGTTTTTAGCTGCTACAGAGTATATTACAAGCGGGCTTGACCAACTTTTTATCTTGTTTTTGAAAGGGGATTCAAAGCAAGACTGCTAAACCGAACCACAACGAACAAGTTCGGTAAGGGTTTTTAGGGTCCCTCGAACTTAATCATGAACCGAACTTTTCAAATATTTAACCTCCCGAAACGGACATATACAAAAAAAGGTTCGGCTCAAACATTCATTTAAGTAAATTTCTTAAGAACTTTAATAACTTTTTTAATATTATGACGGGAAAACATTATTTTATTGTAAAGAATCTGTTGAAATGATAATTATAGATGAGTCTTAGAAATCCAAATCATATTACGATTTCGATACGGAAATAAAACATAAGTCAAGGTGGAAAAGGTGAAAGCAAATCTCGCACATTTATGTACAGAGTGAAAAAGTCAGTTCAGAAATTAAGTTGCAAATCAATAAACGAAACGAAATATTCTCAACTTTTATGAGGACAAATGTGTTAAATGTTCTTGACTGTTTCTTACACTGTTTTTGACAACGTTTGTGCTCATCTTGACTTCAATGTTTTGTTTATTTTTTTCCTCTGTGTACGTGAAAAGTGATGCTGCCTTCCAAAATGTTTAAGACCTAGCACTTTTCAAAGCCTTTTAGTGGGCCGATGGTAACAATAGGGAATGTGATCCATTCGACTTCTCATGATCAAAATATTAGCTAAATTTTGACCGAAAGTATAGCCAAAATTAATCAACTCTATGTAACAATCTATGAACCCAGATTCAAACCAAAACCTTAGGTTCAATAAATGATCAAAATGTTGCAGATTTGCAGCCTTGATTCAAAGGGCACTTCGAGTCTACTCGTACAGGACTCTAGCAGCTATACAATATACTCATCCGATTTTGATCAAACTCGCCAAAATTGTGTCGCATTAGATAATATATAATACATAGCTGGAAACAGAATTATGTGGAAGCATATAATTGAATACAAAGAAGTTTTTCTTACTAAGATTTTTTCAGACCTATGGCAGCTATACTATATAGTTGTCCGATTTTCATAAAATTTGGTGGAATTATTAAGAAACATCGAAAACCTATTAAGAAGAGTTTTGGGGACGTGAGCATTGAAAAGAAAAAAGTTTTTCTCAATAATACTCTTTTTTCGACCGATCGTTCCTATGGCAGCTATATGCTAGTCATCCAATCCAGTCGGTTCCAACAAATGCTCTGCTTATTTGTACTTAAAGACTTCGTGTAAAGTTTGGTTAAAACAGCTTTAAAACTGATGATCAGTTTAAAAAGAGACTAAATTAGCACAATAAACATTGAATTAAAATGGACCAGACCGTTAAGATGGATGAAGACCATTCCTTGGACTATGCTCTGGGTACTGTAGAAAATATTGTACCTTCCTCGGAGAGCGATGCAGCAGGTAGCTCCTTACCATCTTCGCAACCACGACTGCTTCTACTGGACGAAACTTATTTTAAATTCTTAGAACACGAATCAATAGGAAATAATAATACGGCTTTATGCATGAAATGTCCAGAAAATCGAAACACCAAAGTAAGAGCCAATTTAAACTGTACATCGAACTTTTTAAGCCATAGTCGCATCAGTAACAGACAATGGAAGCAATTTTGTGAACGCTTTCGAACTATTTGGATTGAAACTCACAAACATTGACCTCAAAGATGACAGTCCCACTTTCAAAGATACATCTGAATCTGAGGCTGAAAAAGATGAATCAGCCGAAAAAATTTTTTTGCTGCCATCAAATCTACGCTGCTCCGCACATACATTAAACCTATGTGAGACAACCGATGCCAATAAGGTTTAAAATAATCAAAATACATCATTGTCAGTTATGCATGCTGGTGTAATTAAAAAATGCAATACTTTATGGAAAGCTGCACGGCGATGCTCCTTTGACTTAAGCAGAACTTTTGATGCTTCAGTTTTTTGCAGAAGAAAGTCAGGAACTGGAGCTGCTTAATCGATATCCCGAAATTCGAAACGTTTTTGTAAAATACAACACGCCATTACCATCGTCGGCAGCAGTTGAACGTCTTTTTTTCTTTTGCCACAATGACAGATTTGCCAAAGATCCACAGTCTATCGGATAGCATGGCCGGGAGCACTAAACGGCTTTCAGCTAGTGAGCGACAGCACTCGGCTCTAAGCTGTGAGCCATAATAATCTGAGCTGCTTGCGCCTGAACACATATCAAGGCGATATATGTATTGCAGAAAGTGTCTGAATTGGCCTCACTCATAACAAATGTCGTTTGCAAGTATTATTGAATAACGCTTATGAACTATGTACATCTGGCAGGTTGTTTTTTTGAATTAACAGTGAATGTGGTGGAACTGATACATTCTTCATGCATCCATGGTTCAGGGTTCACTATTGTCAAAATCAAGGCGACGTAGTTGTTGCCTTGAAATGCAGTTTCTTAAGCATTTAGCGGTCTTATTACCATTGAGACTCCTTAACTGTGAATTGAGCTTATGCATTGATTTTGGTATGATTTTCAATTTGATTGGCATTAGCGTTTTTCATTAACACTATTTTTTATCCTCTATTGTATTTTTTTCGCGATTTAATAAGTCGTCAGTCACGGTAAATAGGTTTAAATAACTCGTGAACCACTAAGTCTGTGGTTTCCAGCTTAGAACCGAGAGCTGTGGCTCACGAGCTGTGCCTTTCAGCTAAGAGCCAAGAGCTGAGTGTCATGAGCTGAGAGATAGAGCTGGCTCTCGAGAGTTGCGAGCAAAGGGCGATTTCGAACCTTGTTCAATTGTTAGTTTTCAATCAAATTTTTAAAAAACATTAACAATTAATCAATTGTTAATCGTAGAAACTGAGGATTAACAATTAATTAATTGTTAGTCGTAAGGTATTGCAATTACAATTGATTAATTGTTAACTGCGATAGGTGCGACTAACAATTAATTAATTGTTAATTTTTTAATTGTTAATCAATTAAAATTTGGCCAACACTGGTTACAAACAGCTGGGCAATTTGAAGATACCCTCTGCAAGGGTATAATAAAACAGATGAAATTGCTTGGTTATTTAGCATTGATTAGCTCAGAGTGTTGCATGCTTTACAAGAACAATTGTGCACACAGTGCATATGCGTTAGAATCAACTTTTTAAAGTCCATTTTAAAGAATTTATTTTAAGAAGTAACTTTTTTAATGCTTAAGTTTGCTTTAAAACTTCGGGGAGGGACGCAACCTCCGCAGGTTCCCCAACTAATTTGGGATATGGACTATTAAGCCTACTTCTTGAAGATTTTGTAGTCTTACTCATCTGATAGTTACCCTTTTAAGTCAAAAAGTTTGCTTTACATCGACGAATCGCGGAATCGAAAAGGGATGCCTTCTAAATTTTGACCTTGGGACAACTTGAATCAAATCATTTTAATACCATTTAATTCCAACTTACGCTTTCATAGCTCGCACAACCAGCTGTTCCTGCACTGTTCTGTCCTTGTCTACGTTCATAAAGCGCAGCTGATCTAGCTGGACGATCGAATCCAGGTGGCGGATTGCTAGCATATGCCGCTGGCATGGTATTACCACTCTCCAATAACCCAGAGTAACAATTTGTTAAATCCTGGGGAAAATCCAGAAAATTGTCACCATAAAGTGCATAATTCTCGGCAGCTTTAAAATGATTCACGCTGCCATTCTCCGGCTGGCCCGTGGTCTGGTGAAGCGCACGTCCCACTTCGTTTAAATAGTTGGTGGTGGCATCACTGGACGATGGCGACTCCTTCGCTTCACCTGCACCTGTGGGCAATTTTATGGCTTCATCTGTGGTTAAAGAAAAGTCACTGGGTGTGGCACGCCAAATCTTGTGGGCCAGCCGATCGGGTAGACAAGCTGTGAAATCAATGATATAATTAAGACAACTAGAATTGTTTCAATATGTTATCAGACCCTGGACAATGGCAGCTTCTTCTTTGTTATCCAAAGACATTTTACTTCTCGCACTAGGAATTTTGTGTTGTTGTTGTTTGTTTTTTATTGAAATTTCTTCATAGGCCTACTTGGTCGACTACAGTTTTCCACACTGATTGAAATCCGTTGTCGCAGCTCAGTCTATGGAGTGTAATTTGATTACAAAGACGTCCGCCTTTGTTTATGATCAATTTGCAATCAGAAATAAACTTTTCTTTTATTTGTATTAACTTTATATTTCTCTGCCTTGCAGCAAACACGTGCTGCGGCTTTTGACTGTGGGCGATGGGCAGCACTTTCCATTCGACATTTGGTGACATGTGTTGTTGTCAGTGTTGCCAAAAAAAAGCTGTTTTCGGCTGGACAAAAAAAAGCTGAAAAAACAGATGGCTTTTTTTTATGATTTATGTATGTAATTATATAATTCAAATATATTTAATATATCTTCTGTCTGATGAAGTTTCTGAGTTTTGAATTTACCATATCAATCTGACTGAAAACATGCTCAACTTCAGCGTGCGATCATGAAAAGGACAACATCTGATACTCAACTCAAAAAGTCTTTGATTACCTTCAGAGTCATTGAGAGCGATTACTTCACCACAAAACATTATAGTTCCTACGCTGTTCTCCCATTTCTCTAAATGTATATAATTACACTGTGACACATTTTTGAACTCAAAATATTTGATCGCGTCGAGAACAAAATATTGGGAAAGTGTGTGATGGTAGTATAAAAACCCTGTCTGGGTTGGATCTGATGAGTTGCCGTTTTCTTTTTATTGCACTTTGAACTTTTCAGCTTCAGAGTAGAATATACGATTCCATATCTCGTCAACTATTTTGAATTTTGCTTTTATATGTTTAGCAAAGTTGCTGCTCTTGGCTTGGCATATAAAACATTTCTTAGTAGCAAATCAATAGAATTAGTTCTTCATACTCAAAATTGCAAAATATGGCCCAAAAAAATACAAGTTTTGACCACTGTTTTGCAGTTTTTCATCTTGCAACCCGTTAGAAAAATAGTTTCCAAAAACCCAAATATAAGAAGTTTTCATTGTTCCATAAGCTCAAGAGGCATCAGATTCATTCTTCCAAGGGTCCTGCAGCCTGACTTCACGACATTTTTGTTTGAAAACGTTTTTTTTTTCTTTGGCTTTAATAAACACACAGGGTTGATAGTTTTGCTGGTCGCATCTTTAGTAGTGCATTGACCAGCTATCGATTTCGAAAGAGCGCGCGGAACTTTCGATGCATAAGGAGCTTGGCCGGTTCCTGTAATGAAGTAATTCTTTGGACATTAGAATATTTGTGAGATTTGTGTAGTGTTTGAAAATTGTTATATTTTTTCCTTAGCGAGGTGAATCTCTGACATTTGAAAATAGCGTGTTCAGCTGACTCAGCTACATTGCAGATATCACAGATATTTGAAGACACTTTTTTTATTTGGTGCAAATATATCTTGTCGTAGGGGTGCCCCGTGAGGAGTCTGTTTATTACATTAATGTCTCTAGCCTTCCATTTTAGATGCGCGTGCCATGATTTTTCTGTTATGTTTGGAACAATCGGTGCAAAAAAGCTTCCCTTCTCAAGGGAGGCTACTTTGTAATCATTATTCCTATATGTAAATGCCTTTTTCTTAATTAATCGGACTGCTTCTCCGATACTAAGCCTTACATATAAGATATCGCCTAAAGTATCAGCCTTTTTAGCAGCTAAATCTGCTTTTTCATTTATAATAATTCCTTTGTGTCTTGGTTTCCATATCAGGTCTATACATTCTCTGACTGACTGTTAAATGGCATACACATACTGGCATTGACATACTGTTCTTAAGAAGGCACAAAGCACCCATACTATCAGTAAATATCACAATTTTGTTGACCCTTCTCTGTATGGCTATATCACTGAGGCCTTTAAAACCTGAGACTCTCATCTTTTCTTCAAGAAATTTCCTTTAGCACTCGTCGCATAATCTCCAAAAAATTTGATTTCTGGCATTGAAATCTCCTATTAAAAAGACATCTCTGAGATTTTCAAACTGAGACCGAAGCATTTCTATCTCAGCTTTGAACAACTCAGTCGACCTGGTGGGTTCGAAATACACGGAGCATAAAATTAAATTTCTACTGAGATTTGTTGTTGATGCAATTACGTTATCACATTCTGTTTTGTAGGTGATTTACTTGAAATTTATCTGTTGCTTGAAAGCTATTAGTTTGAAGTTAAAAACTTTTTGCATTTTGGTTAAACGATCTGTAAACTTGGCAAACACTTAGAGATGACAGTTTTCTGAACATTAGAGGTGACAATTAAAGTCTATGAATGACGGACAGAGGTGATAAACCATTGATTTGCTTATAAGTTTGGCAAATGACTCTAGAACAGTGGTGTCCAAAATGGCAAAAGCCTAACCCATGGGATAGGAACTTATAATTCTGCCGGTGTCGCAGCCGACACACGTATAGAGAGAGAGAATACGTGTGTTCTATAAATAGCACGCTCGGCGGCTTGCTTTCTTAAGATGCGCGTGTTCGGCTTTTTGTTTTACTTTACGAGGCATTTGTTTGTCGTGTTTCGCAGCTTAGCACACAAGCGCAATGTTTGATTGCTGCTCTAGAATAAAAATAAAGCTGAATAAAGCCAGAGTTCCCGCTTCCCGCTGTTACTAAATTTTTCCCGCAATCCGGTATGTAAAAAAGCTAAACATGACGGGAAAAAAGCTGATTTGGCAACACTGGTTGTTGTTCTACTCTCCTTTGAAATCAATGAAAATTTTTTATTTATTTAATAACAATTTTAGTTGACTTTAAATTAACAATTGTTAGCCATATTAACAGATTAACCGCAGCGACAACTAAATCAGCCTCTAAGCTAATTTCGTTAAATCTTTTAGTATGACCTTTACTTAATCGTTTTCCTTTTTCTGGGCACACTGGACGGCTGGGAACAGCTGTTCGACGAAATCAGGAATATCACTTATGTAGCTAGATCGCTCTCTCCTATGCAGTTGTTGCTGCTTTATGCTCCTCAGTCTCCACAATGGCATAACAAAAGCCAGCACCTGCTCCGGCTAATTTAACAAATCCAGGAAATTTAACCAATATAGGGTTGCAGCTGAAATTAGTCGAGTACAAAATTTATTAATATTTCAATTTGAGTGATTTTGTGTTTAGCTAGGTATTGAGTTATTTTCTATTAAGGAGTGTAGTGTAATAAATTTCAGCAAATTATTTCGTTGAAATACTCATCTATAAACTATCGCGTGATACGGTCGTGCAATATACTATTAAAACCGCTGCCAGGGGAATCCATCAGAGTTTAAACTTAAGGGCAGGGCTGGTCAAAAAGAGCGAGGCCAAAAAGTGAGAGTGTATTGGTGATCTGACCTGGTCGCTGTGACAACAGCAAACTGACACTGCCCCTGTCAGGTTTTCACACATGTATGGAATCAACGGACACCTAAAAATATGGCAGTCTGCCAGTGTGTGTGAATGTTATCTTAGAGAAATGGTCACTTTTTTAATCAACTTTGATAAAACTGTCGTGCCATAAAATCGTATTTTGTTGAATACGTTACATCTGTCTAGATCCCGACAATTCTGGACTCTTTAAAAAGTCTTGAGTCTATGCAAAAACTTTACAATTCTTACTATTTGTTCTTCGATTATAAATCTGGGTTTCTTTTACTTTTGTTTTTCTTCTTATTTGACCCATCAAAACAACATTCAACAAAAATAAAGGTAAAAGGTACTAGAGTTGGGTGTTTTGTTTGGTGTGTTTCTTCGTGACACGCACGACTTTTTTAATGTAAAACAATTTGTTAAATATATAAATAGATTTGTTTATATGCGCAAGATCAATGATTACTATATTTTATATCAAATTAAATTAAACTACTTGTTGTTCACAGTAAAGGTCGTGCGTGTTCGTGAAAAAAAAACCAGAAACGTGCTATACTCTAGCTTGTACCACTAAACCTAACCGAAAACAACGATGTTGTAAGCCGAAATGATGGTTTAAACTAGGGTTGCATGATATTTAGAAAAGAAATATGAATATGTCGATATTTTTTCGAAATGGAATATTGATCATGGAGATTGTCTATATTTTTAATACGTAGGCAAATCTTTACAATATGCAGGTCTATTGAGGTAATTTATGTGACATTTGATGATTTTTGAAAACTACATTCTGATTGCGTTCAAAATTTAGAGATCGAAGCTTCAAAACATGAAAAAATATAGATTTATAGATGACCTCTAGCCGGCTAAAACTTGGAGCACACTTATATACTAAAGAATGCACGCAGCAAACCACACTTTTTATGAACGAAACTAAAAAAAAAAATATCGGCGTAAAATATCACCAAAAAATATTCGATATCCGATGTACTCTTTTTAAAAATATCGAAATATCGATACTACATATTTGCGGCATGCCTAGTTCACACCAGTTTTTAATCACAAGAGTTTAAATTAATTGATAGTACCAAAGTGTAGTTAATAACTTGTTTAAACAGCTTTGTGAATCTGAAGATCCAAAAATAATGCCTCAACATAGTGATTGCTTAATTTGTATTACTAAAAGCGCAAAAGTGAGAGCGAAGGAACGATTGTTAATGCTCAGCTAATTAGGTTTGCCGACGGCAAACGAGCGACTTGCATGTAATCAATTATTATGCTGGCTGTACAATGCGTCACACTGTAACTCTATTTTCTGTGACACAATTTAAAATTGTTCACATTGGCGTAACAGAAAGTATGAGACATTAAGTGATTTCTATGACAAGGCATTTTCCGTTCACATTGCGCTGTGACACTGAAATGTGACTCTCTGTGACGCAATGTAAACCCAGCATTAGCTGATGAGAAAGTGTGACCGAACTTCAGCAGAATTTTGGGAACATGAAGGCATTATAATAAGAACCAACAAGGCCACAACACATCATTTCGCAAGCAAGAATGTGGCTTCAAAATTACGTAGTAAAGAAAAAACAACATTGTTCGAGCGAAATCGTTTCATAACGACTCAATTTAGCACAAAATTATGTCATTTTATTTCGCATGATTCCGCAGCTGATAATTTTAAATGACCTAATGTCGACGCCACTATTTTATCATATTCAAACGACAGAAAAGTTAACGAAATTTAAAAATCGAAAAGAATCTATATTTAAATTCAAGTGCGCGATATTATGTCGTCTTCAAGTTTCAAACCGATTCTTATAATTCTAAGACGTGACAATTTCGCACTTTTTCACACACACCTAATGGAGAGGACAAAAAAGGGGAGCAAGAGAGCTCTCTCTCCAGACTACAGCCGCTTTACTTGCAATTCAGTGTTCACCGATTCACACAATCATGAGTTCGGCTCGCGTTTGCGTAGCTATGGCTGGCCGGGTCTGATCTATTAGTGTCAAAAAGAGAGAGACAGTAACATTTTCCGTCCTCTCTTCTTGGGGAACATTGATATAAATTGATAGTATAGTTAATTTTTCTTCTTACACATTTTCCGTATTATTGTTGCCACAATTGCCGTGCTCGTTCCAACCCCAGGTAAATACTTGACCCGCTGTGGTACGCAATAGACCATGCTCTGCTCCCATATGTATGCGTGCTGGAATCTGACCCTCTTCGAGCTGCAAATGAAGCGCCTGTGGAATAGCCTGTTGTTCACTAAACGCTCCAATGCCCAATTGTCCATAGCAATTCCGACCCCAAGATAAGATGGTATTATTTTTTAATACAGCTGCATTATGAGTCCAACCCACGGCCAATTGACGCACATCATGCTCAAAGAGAAAGGCATTCGATTGGCCAAATTTGTTATCGCCCAGGGATAAAATGCGTTTGGTGCCACCTTCACTAGTGCTCAGATCCAGACACTTGAGCAGCATATGATTCTGTCCACTCGATAGCGACATGATGCGCAGCTCTTGGGGATTATGTGCCTGAATCTTCACGGTATTGCAACGATGCAGGCAAGTGGCTGTTATATCCAGCTCTATGGGTGGTGGATCCATTATACGCAAACGGCCGAAGATATAGATCTTATTATCCGCCGTAAGCACGGCACAGTGTCGCAGACCGAAGCTAATATGATGGACTGGCTCCTCGCGTGGCAGATGCACAGGCATGGGTCGTCGTACGGCTATAAAACCACGTTGACACATACCCAACTGTTGAAAGGCATTCGAACCCCAGACATATAATTTTTTGGTTACCGTAATGGCTCCGGAAATATCCCAGCCACAGCTAATGAAATCCAAGGGGACTTCCTAGGGGAGGAAAAAGTATCGATTAAGTGTTTACTTGTTCAAAGTCCCAAGATCTTACCTGAAAAAACTCTGTGGGTATCATACTAAACTCACTATGATTTTCCTCCGTAGAGTCCAAACCCAATTGCCCACGATTATTCCAGCCACAGGCATGCACTCGTCCATTATTATCCAAAATTAAGACATGGCCTCCTCCACCGCGTATACAACGTACCAATTGGGGGGCAAACGAACATTTGGACACACGTTGCGGTGTCATACAAAGTTCCGACTCATATCCAAGGGCAAGTTGACCATGAGAATTGGCTCCCTGTGTGAAAAAAAATTAAATAAAAGTTTGAAAGGAAATCACTCATTAATTTGCATTGCAAATCACCCAAGCCGGTGATATCTCCCCCCTTACCCACGAGTAGACCTCAGTCATTGTGGTAATTGCAGTGGCCACCAGTTGCGCTTCACCCGTCACCCAGTCACACTTTGATTTAATACTCTGCAGACACGCTAAATATATATGGCTCCCACACTCGATTTCTGTGCTCCTTCGCTTGCCCACTTCTAAGACGTCCTTTGTACGTCTTTTGTGTTTCGCTGCTCATTTAAAACTGCGGTTGCTTAGGCTATTGCAAATAATTTTTATATTCCACCAAATTACTTTAGTTGCATTTGCATTAGAGATGTGCGTTTACCCGCACAGCTGTTACCGTTTCACGGAGTTTTACACGATGGTCGTGACAAACTGTTACGGTTGCTGTTGAGCTGTTAAAGGTTAACATTTAAATGTTATGGTCATGTTACGATTTAAAATTAAAGATCATAATGATTAAATATGTTTTGATTTTAATTAGTTGCTAACAATTAATGATTTTAGTATTATACAACATTTTAAATTAATGGTTTTTTATTAAAATTACACTGAGCACAACACTCGATGAAGCGATGTCAAAAACGAATACCGAAAATTTAACATAACGAGATTTTGACCTTTTTGCCTTGAACATTGTCTAATAGATGACCCTTCATTAGTGACCATGTCAGAAAAGACGCATTCTGCTTTTATGGGAGAAATACGATGAATTCGCAAGTTTTTGATTGAACTCGAGTGACAATTTATGTAAAAGGTGATTTTTAAGCAACTTTCTTTTTGCTCACACTGTTTTTTAGCAGCTCAGCTGTTTTCGCGTCACATGTTACTGTCAAACATGATCAGTTTGGTCTATAATTTAACTATGAATCGACTTACAAAGGAACAACGCTTGCAGATTATTGAATTTTGTTATCCAAATTCATGCTCGGTTAAGAAAGTGCATCGTGCACTTCTTTCATTTTATGGTCAGATTGGGCAACCTTCTGAGGCGGCTATACGGAATCTTGTGACTAAATTTCGCAACAAATTTACATTATTGGACATTATACCACCAACACGCACGCATACGTAGAGTGCGAACAGAGGAAAATATTGCAACCGCCAGTGCTTTTAATGACCGTGAGTTATCGATTCGGCGCCGTTCGCAGCAATTGGGCTTCTGTTACTTCACTACATGGAAAATTTTTCGCCAGGATTTGGGTTGGGATTTTTAAATACAGCTGGAGCAAGAATTAAAGCCACACGACCCACCACAACTGCTAACTTTTGGTAAATGGGAGCTGGCAAAGTTGGATGAAGATCCACTTTTTTTTATCGGAAAATTGTGTTCAGCGACGAAGCTTATTTCTGGTTGAAAATTGCTGTATTTGGTGTGAAGAGCAGCCAGAAGTATTGCAAGAACTGCCAATGCATCCCGAAAAATGCACTCATTGGATCGTACTTTTTTAAAGATGACGAAGGCGGGAACGTTCCTGTGAATGGAGATGATTACAAACTTCTTTTGTCCAAAAAAGAAGAGCTGGACTTGGCTGACATGTGGTTTCAACAAGATAGTGCCACAGGCCATACAGCTCGCGAAACAATAGCCTAATTGAGAGGCTAGTTCGGTGAACAGTTTGTTTCAATTTTGGGGAAGGTCAATGGGACACCTTTAGACTATTTTTGTGGGGCTATGTTAAGGCTCATGTCTATATCGACAAGCCCGCAACTGTTGACGCACTGGAAGCCAATATTGAAGAATTTATTCGTAACATACCGGCCGATATTTTGAAGAGAGTATGCCAAAATTGGACACAGCGTATGAACCATTTGAGGCGCAGCCGCGGTCAACCTTTACATGAAATCATCTTTCAACATTCAATTAAATAGATCGTTTTATGGACTCAAATAAAGATTTCATACATTTTTATAAATTTTATGTACCCTTTACTTGACTCGGAATAGAATTGGTCTGCATTAAGCAACATGGCCACAATAGTGTCGAGAGAATCGAATCCTTGGTGAGCCTAAGAACATTCCTGTAAAGTAATACCGAAATGCAGTCCCGCCGGGAAAACGGGTTAGGTGGCTGTAGTTTAGTGCGGTTAGAGTCCCATACTCTGATCGCAATCCTCCATAAAAGAGTATACAAAGACTTAAACTATGAGGTAGGACCCGCTTACTGAAGCGAGCTGTTCCGATAAAGTGCCTTATATCCTGGATTATGTTGATCGAACAGCTGTCCAAGAAAGATTTTTAAAGGTGTTAACTATATAACAGGAAGGATGTAGAAATCATCAGTGTTTTATGGGGAGTTGCCTCTGTTGAAAGGGAATTTCGTCTGCGTGGATTGAAACGCACACTAACAACGGCAAAGGTACTCATGATCTCAAATAAAGGATAGAAGAAACTGGCTAGATTTACAGAGGTGGCTATTATGTACATATGTGAAAAAACAACAATCTGCAAAAGTTATAATAGCATTCCATGAATCTGTTATCGTACACAGAGAAAACGAAATTGGCTGCACGGCGCGTACAGAAACGTCAAAGCTAAACGAAACGTATTGCGCCCTGCTAAATTGCACACGCAAAATGTAGAATACAGAAAGCTACACGTAACGTGTAGGATTTCAATATCTAAACGCCGCGTGTAGAAAAGCTAAATGCTGCGTGGGTAAAAGCAAAGTCTACACGACATTAGAAAATCAGCTTATTTCCAAATAACTTCTACATTTATCATGCAGCAATCTGAATACCACACGAACGTTTAGGTTTTCTACGTGTGTAAATTCTAAATGAAAAATGTAGCTCTAAATCAGTACTGAATTCTTACATTTTTCGTTTAGAAAACTGATCTCCACACTCGACGTGTAGGTTTTCTACACAAACGTTTGGAATAACAAATGCTAAATGCTACATGTTGGAAATCTACACGAAACGTGTGCAAATTTCAGTCCGAGCACTGGACTCGAACTTAAGAATTACAAGCAAGCAAAAATTGGTGTATGTTTTCAATACAAGTACATCTTACTCAAAACAAGTAAGAGGCTCTGCGTAGCTCAGTCGTCTAAGGAGTCGTTCCAATTTTGTTTTTGAGTCCAAGGTCCCCGATTTCAAATCACCCCAGACTAAGTAAAAAACAAATATAAATTTGTTTAATGTGAGATATTATATTATTATTAATATAGTCCTCTTCTGTTCTTAGATGATGCGCAGAGCAAAATAATTGACATATAAACAAAAATAAATAAATAAAAAGGGCGCAGTTATTTTTTTTTTTTTTGTGTAAGTGAAAATGTGGGATTTCTACACGTTTTGACCGGAATTTTTTACCCATAACGTTTGTGTAGCTTTTCTGCACGTCGCGTTTAGAAATGAGAAAACTAAACGCTAAAAGCTACACGTCACGTGTTGAAATGAGAAAGCCAAACGCGGCGTGTAGAAAAGCTACACAAACGTAATGGATTGAAAATCCCGGTCAAAACGTGCAGAAATCCTACATTTTCGTGTAGATTTTGCATATTTTTTTCTCTTTGTCACCGCAATAAATGATTCGTTACGCCAATGTTATATCAAGCTACTATAAAAATTTGGGGTGAGAATCTAGTTGCCCTTCCATCAATTTTAATCTTGATTTTCGGGTTTAACATGCTATAACTTTGCTTATGGTCCTGACAAAAATGCAACAAAATTTCCATAATTAGTGCATTTGCTAAACTATATGATTAGATTAGGTTCCAATAGATGTCCGACAGAAACAATGGCTTTTAGCAGATGGCTTAGTATGACAAAATTGCTATAAATCAAGTAACATTTGACTTTGAAGGCTAATTTCGACACCATTGACATTACTTATACCGTGTGTTTGATTTTTCTTAGGTGGATTGATATAGTAGTAGTAGTTTTAGTAGTAGTAGTAGTTTATTTTGTTCTGTCAGTCATATGTACATGCTAAAGCAGGGCATCCACACACGAATTTGTTCGACGAACAAATTTGTCAAATAAGAATTCATTTGCCCACTAACCAGTCGAACGCTTCTCACGAACATCATTTGCTTGAAAGTCTAAATGAGTAAACATGAAAATATGGCAGCGAAAACTAACACAATCATGGCCTAGATGGCGATACAAATTAGCTTAAAGCATTATTTCATCATTTTGGGGGCATTCAATAAATTGCAGCCACAATTCAATTGATCATTTGGGCACGTGTTCACTCTACAAATATTTTTGACAAATGATGTTCGTGCACTTGTTCCCATCCATTGACGAACATGTTCGCACGAACACACGCAAGATAGAAACGTTTCTATTCTCTGCGAACAAAAAGTCGAACACAAAAATCTGTCACGAACACCTTCGCTAACGACGAATATTTCGTCGAGCACAACAAATTCGTCGAACAAAGTCGTGGATGCCCAGCTTTAGGTATTATTTTAATTTGATTGAATTTGTTGATATTTATTTAGTTTTACAAAAATTCTGTTGTGATTTGCTGTCTATATCTTAACGCTTCGAAAATATAACTAGCCAGTGTGGTCCAACACCGCCCATTCAAAATATCAATTACTTCTGCTGTGTTCAGCGAAGATTGTTGCCAATATCCAAAACGTATTTCCGACAGGATTGGACATTTGGCCAAGAAATGGAAGGCGTCCTATTTTTCGTGCATATTGCAATGCGAACATTCATTCAGGATACCATCTCTATATGGCTTGAAGTTCAGTGCTATCAAATCACATCGGGCGCGGAGTATTTACGAGATTACTTTTAGTTTGTAGCGGAAATTAAACCAGCGCTGGTTCTGTAAGGATAGGTCTGACGACCGCTGTGAATAACCAATGAATGGTATCCAGTTGCAGTCCCCCATCTTGTACCGAAAGTCTTTTTGCAGGCGTAGTATGCGCCCAATACCTTCCTCATTCTTTCCTCGGAGTTTCTCTGCAATTAGAGTTTCGAGTACAGAATGGCATAGATACTTGGCCTCCTTGACTATGTTGAGCCGCGTTCCCCCAACCAGGGATGGGGGTGTGAAGTCAGGGATCTTGTATTTCCTAGTGAACAGCACCTTTCTGTTTTGTCCACCAAATTGTTTTAGCAAGAGCAGATTTCAATAGTTCACCGATTGTTGATAAGAACTTACCCGTTACCAATAAAACCAGATCATCTGCGTATGCTGTCACCCTGCAACCGCTGTACTCCCTGGTAAGCAGAAGTTTGTTGAGAACCAAGTTCCAAAGAAGTGGGGAAATGACTCCCCCCACCTGCGGAGTGCCTCTCATTGATCTTCTTCTTATGTTGCTTGCACAGACACCTCCCATAACTCAATTTTGTTATAACGTTTGACATTGTAAAGACATTATAAACATCATTTATTTTGAGGAAATCTAAATTGTCCTCTTTAACTCTTACTGCAACATTTTTGTTGAATTTTTTTTGATTTAAAAACCAGGTCCAAAAAAGATTACATGACAATAAACTCTAATCATTTGAAACTAAACGGTAAAATTTCGATACATTCAGCTAGGATGGCCAAATGGCAACATCTTTTGCTTCTGTATAGGAAAGGTGTAACATGTAACATGGTGGATTGTCGAGTTTAACTAGTTCTGGATAATAATATCAGCAGCATCTAATTTAGATTTGTTTTCTTCATCTTGGCAGCCACATTTACGCGATTCTTCTTCTCTAGCTTAGCTGGATTCTTGAGCATTTTATTTTCCGCCTTTGGCTCGGGCTTCTTGAGTGGTTTCGGATCTGCCTCCTCGTCTTCCTCTCTCTCCATGTTTTGCACCTCATCCATCATTTTGGCAAATGTGATGGGCATAAGCAAAAACCGATCTATTCACAGGCATTTTACTTAATGTCAACCTATTCGTCTGGTTACTTACCATTGAATTTTTGTATGTAGCCCATAGCGTGTCCCACTTCCAACGTCTGTTTGACCGGCTCCTTGAGGTCGGCCTGGCTTAGATTTGTGTTTTTGGCTATGACCAGCACTATTTCACGTAAAGTGCTCGGTGTCTTCAACACCTGCAGGGCGTGCACAACGATGGCGCCATTATAGTTCGGCATATTTAGTGTTAGATATTTTAAGAGTAAGTATTGTATGGGTGAAAAATTGTTACTAAAAAACCGATACAAATACACTAAGGTGTTACTCTATCAACAGAAGCGCGTTTATACTGAAATGTTAAACTATCAAAGTTTGGGTTTATACTGAAATGTATTTGACAAAGGGGCAAGTGATTGCTGGGATTTGAAATTTTGGATATTTATAAAAAAAATTTGTGTTTTTGGTATTTATATAGACTGATATTAACAAATGAGCTGCGAGGTAGAGGGCTAAGCGTGAATCTGCAATTAGAAGTTTGAGCTTGATTTTGAACATTTTAAATTCACGTTTTGTGGGGAGGAAGCCTTCATTATTTTGCACATTTTCGTAGACTTAAAATCAATTATACGGAAGTCTTTGAACAATTGTAAGGTATTTTTTAGCTATCGATAGTTCCACACATCATATATCACACTCCATAAGTACGGCTGCCAAGGAGGTACTCGGATACGCCGAGCACCCTCGAAAGCAGACTTGGTATGATGAGGAGTGCCGCGACGCTACTGCAGAGAAAGACGCTGCCTACAGGAGAACTCTGCAGTCGGGAGCAACGCGGGCTGTTAAAGAGCAATACCGGAAGAAAAGGAGAGAGGAGAAGCGCCTTTTCGGAGGATATATGGACCTTTAAAAGTTGGCGATGGATACCGCATTCGAATGAATCACGAACTGTATGAGCTCTATAAGGACATCAGTCTAGTCAAGCGCATAAAGCAACAGCGGCTGCGCTGGTTAGGACATGTAATTCGGATGCATGACAAGGCAGGAGGGGTCGCCCACCACTAAGATGGGATGATCAAGTGCGGAAAGACATTTCCAACCTTGGTGTGAACAACTGGTGCCAGCTCGCACAATGCAGAAGCGAGTGGCGGGCATTTATTGCAGAGGCCAAGACCGTCAAGCGGTTGTGATGCAAAATCGGGCCTATAAAGAAGAAGTACATTTTTGTTGTTCATTAGTTTATGTCAAGAGCTGTTCAGCGCCATGATGGATTCCTTTAGTTTTAAACGAAGGTGCGTTGTAAATTTTCAATTTGAGGTCATGGTAACTTCAAGATACTTGTAAAATGTTACTTTCTCTATATCCGCACCGTTTAAGCTCCATGTTTCCCCTTGAACTACACGTCCTCTGCCTTCCCTAAACACCAGAACTTTTGACTTATTTTCAGATTCCATATTTTGTAGTACTCGTTAAGTTGACTTAGCATTTTTTGGAGTTTGGGTGCTGAATCAGCCAAGAGCACCATATCATTCGCGTATATTATCGTATTTATATGCATGTTGCCAATTGAAATTCCTGCTGGTAATGCTTTCGCAATATCGCTTATGTAAACAGAGAATAACAGCGGGCTTAGCAAGCAGCCCTGCTTTGCTCCTGTTATACTTTGGAACCAGTCTGACAGTTGTGAACCATCCCATACAGCTGCTATATTTTCCTTATACATTTTCTGTATGACTCTCAGGAACTTTGTCGATAGGCCCATATTGCTGAGTTTGTAAATAATACTACTGTACTATCCTAGAGTCTTCATAAAATCAACAATTAATGTTAAGTGTGACCTACAAAACTTCTAGGTTTTCTGCCAATATCTTGGAAGCAGAAACTAAGATATGACTTTGACATGTTAACTCGTCTTCAGCATTAGGAATTAGTTAAAGATACTCGGGATACTCACAAATGGTTTCAATTTGTAGAACTGTGTTATACAAAGACAAACTACAATATATTATGTTGGTAGCTACCCTTGCAAGAATTTTTTAATGGGTTCTACTGAACCACCAAACAAGTATAAAATCTATTTAACTAAGTAATAACGAGGCAGAACCATTTACACTGCTTCGAAAATCGATAAGAGAGTCGATACAATGGAGAAATTTCAATTATATAATAAAAATTGCTTCTCACTAATATCATCACATGAAATATCATAGCGAAATATGGCACATCGTCTTATTAAAATATCGGTATACCATATTGTCAGGCCCTACCTCGTTCTTGTATTAGTTACGGCTAAGCGCCTACAATTCTACCACATTCCAATTAAAAATCATATTTATCGTTGCATTCGTTAGTTTTATACGTCCCTCAAAGCCATAATAATTTTTCAAGGTGTTTACAAAAAAAAAATGTACAACACAAGCATGTAATGTATGTAATCGTGTTTATCATATTCACGCCAGACAACACGGATAACAATTCATATAGAACACAAAAAATTTTACCTTAAAATGAACTAACCGACTATTAAATGCTCTTACAAAAATATTAGGGTTATTAGAAAATTGCAAGATGTCAATGTATAATTGCTTAATTTTTCTCATATGTCTCTGCTGTAGTTTCTAGCTTGATGTCTTTCCTGAAAGTTAATTGCTGGGTATTTCATTTCAGAATTAAAACCACGTTCGACTTAAGCAAATGCAGCTACTTACCTCTGACTGCCTTCGCTTGCGTGTGGAGCTGCCATGTTCTTTGTTTGGGTTCGGGTATAAAGCGAAAATCATTAGTTTTCATTTGTGGCGTTTAGGGTGTTGTGTGTGTGACTGTATTTGCAATGCAAATTCAGCCCCAAAGTGCATTTCTCACTTGTGCGCTGGCTAGTTTTTTTTTCGCCATAATCGTCCTGCATGTTACCGAAACATTGGAGCGTTTCTAATGTCCTGCTGTTAGCGCTAGTTGAGAGCACTTTTTTGTGGGCCTGTAGGTGATTCGATGGTAATTAAAACCAGTTGGCATGCCCTCTAAAAGCTGGCATATGGTTTGGATGACATCAATTTTTAGATAAACTTTGATCAATTCATTTATTAAATGCTTGGGCCCAGCTCCAATTCGTTAAGCTTTGAAAATTAAGTTGGCAGCCACTTAAAAAAAGGACCACTAGTTGGCAGGATTTTTTCTTTTTCTTACCTTTCCAAGTACAAATATGCTCAAATGGTCGCTAACTGAAGTTACCCAACAATTAAAACTTAATTAATATTGCATGCACTTTTAACCTTCGCCCTGAACTTTTACTTTCTTTTTAATTACCACTTGCTTTCTTAGTATATAAGCTTAACGTGACTACAATTTGAATAAAGCAGGTGGAAAGATTATAATCGTTTTTTTTTTTGTATAATCAAATGAGACATTAATATGTAAGCAAAATGTACAAAATAATGTTTATTTTGTCCTGATCACGAACCTGAGCTTGAGTCCTATATTCCAAGAACCAAAGGGTTTCGCGGAATTTTCGTGACATGAAAATATTAGAATTTTATTTAGGATGAAAAGAACATCTTGAACTTAATACTTACACACGGTTGCCACTTGAAAAAATTAAATTACATCAAAAAAATTTCAAAAAAGAGCCATTTTTAATAAAAAAAAAATTTTTTTCCCTTTATTCATGTTATATTTTTTTTATTAATAATATAAAAAAAGTCTCTTTCACAAAATCGTTAAATTATACATACATTTCATTTCTTGAGTATTACACAGTACAACACTAAAAAAAAATCCGGCATGAGACCGTTAAATTATGATAAAAGGCACCTCTGTAAGCATCACCTCATACCCAGTTTTTCAAGTGAAGCCTCTGTTCGCGTTTTATGGGTACTAATGTACCTGCAACACACAACGACAACAATGTTAACCTAGTTTTTAAGGGTTAAAGATACAAATCTGAAAAATTCAGCAAATGTGGACAGTGTCATGGGGAACGCCATAATAAAAATTCCCTTCAATCGTACAATTGATTAAGGTACCTCCAGAAGGAGTTAAACCTTAAATCTTGAATATCTTCTAAAGCGCATCTTCAATATTTCTGATGGTATAATGGACTATTGCATTTCCCTAAGAGATGGTACTCGACAGCCAAAAAACCGCGAATTGGAGTACCAATTTTATATTCACCCACGAACCAGTCCATATGGACTTTGAGCTAGACATAAAAATAGACCGAACTGTGTTTTCAGATTCACAAAGGAAGCTTTGGTTCGCGGTCTATAGGCAATTTTGTACCAGCAATTGCCTTAGAACAACATTGATCATTTAGGTTGAAACCAACTTCACCAAAATTATGTAATAAATTTTATGAATTAAGTGCTTCATCACCAGCAGGAAAACAGATCATATCATAAAAAAATGTCTTTAGTGGAACTCCAATATGCTAATTTTTCTTGATTTGAATTTTTAGTTTCTAAACATTTTTAACTCAATAACATTTCGTTTTATGGCAAACAGAGTTGGCTGTCTTACAATTTTCAACTTGGTTTCCAAAAAATTAATATATTTTGCGATGTTTAAAAAGAAAAATATTGAGAGGACCTCGGACCATTGTCTAAACATTAACTATTATTTTGCGGTGATGCGAATCATGGTGGCCATAGAAATGGACGTGGCAATATGGTTCTTGTACTTTTGAAGTAATATGTAAAGGTCATTTTTTTTGAATGGGAGCAACCTAGGTATATTGCCATAACATTGTATTAATAAATCCATACAATCATGCATTTTTCATCAATTTTGTATGGGAGCCCCCCATAGGGAGTGGAAGCAGCAAATGTTGTTACATATTCTGCCAGTTAACTATTATTTCTTTCAGCATTTTGTATTTCGCACCTTTGTTTACTTTAGCGCCATTTGTCAAACAGCTGTTCGGTTAGGCTGACAGCTCTATATATACACACCTGATCATATTAATAGGTACACACCGGAATTTTTTAATTATAGATGGTTTTTTCGTACTTTTAGTGTTGACAACTTTTTAATTTTTGGTTTTTTGTTGTCAATGTCTGGCCACACTGTGACAAAGAGTTGAAAGAGGGGCTGCCCCGTATATCAAAGCTTTTCTATAAATTGCGAGTCCACCACACATTTCGCCTGATCATAATAATAGGTACAGTCTCCGTTTCTCACAAGTATCAAGTGAATAATTTTGTAATCAGTGATCTTTTGGTAACTTAAGGTAAATTAAGTATAGCTCCTGTCAATACAGAGAATTAAATAATTCTTTTTTTCAGAAAAAATGGGTCGAAATTCTCATTGTACTAAAGAAGAAGCTCGATTGGTTCTTAGTCTGAGAAAAGAAGGCAAATCTTCACGAGCCATCGCCAAATTAATGAACAGGTCTCATAATTTTGTTAAAAATGCATTAGAAAGAAAACCAAGACAGGAAACCCGTGGAAGGCCACAAAAAACAACAGAAACCCTTGACCACTACATAGTAACTTTGAGCAAAAAGGACCCATTTAAGTCATCGAAGGCTATTGCAGCCGAAATTGGGAATTCAGTTAGTGCTCCAACTATCCGAAGACGACTACAAGATGCCAACCTACCAGGAAGAATTGCCAGAAAAGTCCCACTTATGCGCAAAAAAAATATCACCATGAGGCAAACTTTTGCAAGGGACCACAAAGACTGGGTAGGATGCACCGGGGAGAAAAAATGGAGAAACTTATTATGGAGCGATTAAACCAAGATAATTTTGTTTGGGAATGACTGTGAAAGGAATGTTCGACGCCCTAATGGAAAGGAATTCCATCCACGGTTTCCAAAAAAAAAACAGTCAAACATGGAGGTGGCAATATAATGGCATGGGGTTGCTTCTCCTGGTACGGTGTAGGTCCAGTTTATCAGACTACGAATAAAATGAATGCTGAAGAGTACAAATCCATATTGGAAACAGTTATGGTACCGTATGCTGAGGAAAATATGCCACTACGTTGGGTATTTCAGCAAGATAATGATCCTCAACACACATCAAGGCTGTTATCTAAATTTTTCGAGGACCAAAAAGTTGACGTTCTGAAGTGGCCAAGCCAATCCCCCGACCTTATCCCCATTGAAAACTTGTGGGGAGACTTAAAAAAGAAATTGGCAAAGCATTCATTTTCAAATAAACAAAAATTATGGGAAGGTGTCCAAAAACTGTGGTATGAGACACCAGTAGAGACCTGCCAGGCTCCTATTAAAAGTATGCCAAAAAGAATAGCAGTAGTGGCCAAAAATAGAGGTGGATACACTGGATACTAAGTTAGGAAATACTAATTTACCTAAAAAAAGAACACCAAATGGAAATTAAAATTTTTTTTCTTACCAACACATGAAGTGGACCTATTATTATGATCACACTGAAAACGTATCTGACACACAAAATGATCTCTTTTATGTTATATTATTATTCTATGTTACAATTAAGTTTATTTAATTAAAAAAAAATAGTTTAAGAGCCAATGAGAACAAATTTTAAGTTTGAAACAATGAATAAAACTGTTTTCTGTTACCTTAAAGTCTGAGTTGATGTGTGTATGCATATTAATTCAGTGAGCAACAAAAAGTAGTCCTGTCTACTTATTTAGATTTGCATTAACGAAATCGAAATCAATTTTTAAACACTTTCAGGATTTGGTGAGAGTTAAGTTTTCTCATGGTACTTGATCGGTATCCAACCTATTGAATATATACAAAGTAGTCTATGTTAAATTTACAGATTAATTTATTTCCTTTCACTTATAATTTATAATTCACTGCGTGTCTAAATAAATGCTTACTTAAATAGTTTGAGCTTTTGTTTTTAAGTTATTTAACATTGGCGGCCACTGTTATGTTCTATCGATAAGAATGTTAAAGCTCTCGGGCTGCCGCCTAGAGGGCGCTTTATAAATTAACCCTGAAATGTGGCGGCAAGTTTAAAATTAAGTAAATTTACTACAGAACTATTAAGGAAATCATTAAAATTACAAATAAAATGTTGTTCTTAGCTAGATATTATAATAGACGTTACAAAATTTAAATTGATATAGTTACCAATTTTAGAATTGAAAGTGAAGGTCATTGATGGCCTTGTTAAGGTCCAAAATTATTATTTTTGCGAAAATTGAGATTATTTGAAAAGGGAAAAAATGCAAGAATGCCTTAAACGGCGGGAGAACTTAATGCAACATTGTCTGTGTTAAATATATCGGTTTTAAACATATTAAATTTTTATTTCGCAATTCATTTCCTAACATAATGTATAGTTCCAAAAGAATGTATCCACTTGTCATGATCCATCCACTGAAATATGAAATAACACATCAACAAAGTCAACAAATAAAACACAATTGAAATACGAATCTCATAGCCACTCATGGAAATGTGCAAAAGACAGGCAAGAAATATGACAAAATTGAATAAAATACAAGTTTCGGTTAATGCAGTAACTATGATCTAAACATTAAAGAAAAGGAATGAATATAGCACGGCAATTTAACAACATTACACTTGGCTTACTTGTGTCCCTTGATTATAACAATTATGCAGCAACAGCATAGGCAAAGCTGTAAAAATTGTATAAGTCACCATGCTCATGACCACACCAAAAGCAGCATCAAACAATTTTATCCGTATTAAACTCCACATAATAATAACCTCACATATAATCTGCCCCGTACTGAAAAACAAGAGTGTTATCAAGTCGGGCATCAGATCGAAACGCATTCCCAAATACTGCCAAGTCACATTATCGATCTCTTGTATCATAAAGTTCATGGCCATTAAAGTGATCAACATGCCGGCTAAAGCATACAATGGCACATAATCCGGCTGACGCAACGAGTAGGTCGTAACATAAACAAGTAGACAGAGAATCCAACAGCTGATAAGTAATATGGTCCACCACCCTGAGCCCAGTCTCAGGGGTATGCATAGAAATGGAAATAAGCATAAACTGACACAAACTACGCATTTGTTCCAACCTCCAATTGCTCGATTTCGGGACATCACCGGTATGAAGAGAGCAGCCAGTAAATAAAAAGGCAGCTGTTGAAAATGGATGAAAATTTAAGGTATTTAAAATAGAAAGAATTAAACAATTGTTAAATATTTAAACTTAGTTTTCTGTTAATGAATTTGGTTGTAGCTCGAAAGTTAAAGAAATTGAAGACATAATGATGAAAAACTTTAAAATTATACATTACACCCTACTTGATGTCTTCTTTGTGAATGATGACGACAAAGTTCTCCTCTATGACCAAGTTTCTCTTCCAGCCTTCTCTAAGCACGATCTCATATCTTTAACATACTGTGTAAATGTAGCTCTCACTTTCGAAACATTGACTACATCGGGTTAAATAATGCTTTCTTGCTATGTGACTGGGTTGTTGACTCGCAATTAGATTTATTTAGCAATTATCTGAACAATTTATACAATACTTTTGTACCTGTCAAAACCAAAACTCTTAAAGTAGCTGATAAACCTTGGCTTAACACTGAAGTTAGAAAAGCTATTGAAAAGCGGGATAAAGATTTTGCCAAATGGAAACGCTACAAGCTAACCAGTCTGTACTCAATTTTTCAAACCACCCGAAGAGAAGTGAATAATTTGATTATCAAATTGAAAAGGTCCTTTTATTCCATCAAGTTTCAGAGGGCTGTAAATACAAGTCAACGCTGGAAAGCTATTAAAAATATAGGAATTGGAAAATCGAAGCCTGTATTAAGTTATGACGTTGACGTAAATAATGTTAGTCTTAAATTCACTCGACTAAACGTACCTGAGATTACATGTAATACGTATCTGTCCGCTTCTTCGTTTAATAATTGTTCAAACTGTTTTGATTTTGTTTGTGCTAGTCCATGTGAGGTTCTAGATTCAATGCGTAAAATTAAGTCAGATGCTGTGGGCCTTGATGGCCTAAGCCCCAAAAATTATAAAAATCCTGCTACCAAAAATCATAAGCCACTTAACGTACATTTTTAGCGCAGCAATCACCACTTCAACATTCCCAACCGAATGGAAAACTGCAAAAATAATACCAGTCCCTAAGGGTAAAGATGAGTTTAGGCCTATATCCATACTCCCTTACCTTTCTAAGGTCTTTGAGCAGCTGATTGCAACACAAATAACCAGCTTCCTAGCCACAAATAAACTCCTCAACAACAATCAGTCTGGATTTCGGAAAAATAGGAGCTGTACTACAGCAATCATTAAAATTGTTGAAGACATCCGCAGAAACTTGAAGTTTACTAACACTTCTTGACTACAGTAAGCCGTTTGACACCGTAAATCACGAAATACTACTAACTAAGTTAAGAAATCTATACAACTTCTCTGAAACGGCTATAAAACTAATGCATTCATACCTAAACTATAGAAATCAAGCAGTCGTATCAAATGCAAACATGTCAGAGTTTCTCCCTATTACACGTGGAGTCCCACAGGGATCAGTTTTAGGGCCTCTTCTGTTTACAGTGTATATAAATGACCTTCCCAGTGTGTTGTCAAAGTGTGAAGTCTCCATATGTATGCAGATGATGTCCAAATGTATGTTAGTAGTCCGTTGAGTCAAATTGACCAGTGTATTAATGCGTGTAACAATGATCTGTTTAATGTAAGTGAATGGGCCAAGAAAAATGCACTTAGCATCAACCCCATCAAATCGAAATGCCTTGTCATACACAAAAAGATTTGAGGTACTGAAAACTTTGCAAAATTAGAAATTGAACTGAACTCATAATTGTGTGTATCAGTGAATACTGAATTGCTCGTAAAACTGCTGTAGTCTGGAGAGAGCTCTCTTGTTCACCAACACAAGCACACTTTTTATCCTCTCCATTTGGCCGGCACTGTTTAAGCTCCACTGTTCGCGTGAGCTAAAGCCCTGGCGTCGTCAGTGTGTATTCAGTCATTTAAGGTCCTGAGCAAAGAAAATTTAACATAGAAGCACAATTTGCTGCGTTGACAACTTTTCACACAGATATTTGTCAGCTGTTCGCTGTCATTTTGGCTCTCTGAGTTATTTTTTGACTCTATGAGTAATTTTTTGAGTTTGTCTACCCTTAAGCACCTTGTTTTTCTATGCCGACCATAATTTTGAGTAAAGTATCTTGTCACAATGAAGTATCTCTTTGTCACAATGGAGTTAACATTACTCAAAAACTAAAAGCCTTTCAATTTGTGCTTCTATGCTATATCTTCATTGTCCTGAGTTCGAGTCCCAGTAAGGTATGGTACGAAAAAGAATTTACCCCCTCCTTTCCTTATCCACCACCGCCACACTCCTTAATGTGGGTAATATTTTTTTCTCTCCATCAGTTCCAAAAACCTGAACGGAGAGTTCTTAAATTCAGAAAAGCGTTCTCCAAAAATACGTTCTTTAAGCCCGGTGTTCTCGGCTTAAAGCCCCATACGGACATCCGAAGCAATGAGAAGTTTCATACAAAAATTAAGGATAAAAGAAGCAGAAGTTACAACTTCGCCACTTGAACTTTTTGCAAGTACGGAGATCAGAATTTGAATGTCACCCTTAACAGTCAATGTTACGCTTAACAGCACATTTGTGGAGACTATGTAAAGTGGCTGTGGGTCTTATTGTGCTTTGAGCAGCTGACGCAGCAATGAGAATGCACCTTGTTAAGTCACTCTGCGCATCGATCAGCTGGAGTGCATTAAGCTAAAGTGAACTAAAAAACGAGAAGGCCAAGCTAACTTCGTCTGTGCCGAAGTTTTTATACCCGCGCAAATGCTGTTTTTGAAATGTCAGAGTTTAAGAACGCTTATATACAAATCTAAAAAATTTTTTAACTAAATCCCATTTTCCGACAGATAAACATGTGATTTCGACCAAATTTCGCGAATCTTTTTGAAAGCATACAGAATTAGTAATCAGTGAGATTAAAGACGCTAACATTAATAACAAATAAAATTTCTTACTAAGAGCTATTTTCGACGGATCGGTCCTATGGCAACCATAAGATATAGTCACCCGATGTCGATCAACTTTTTCAAATTAGCTTGAAAGCGTTTAATATTAAGAATCACCGACTTTAAAAACGATTTACTTGAAAACAAAAAAGTTTTTTTCACTAAGACCCATTTTCCGACCGATCGGTCCTATGGCAGCTATATGTTATAGTCATCCGATTTTGACCAAAATCTGTTTGAAAACATATAATATTAATTATGGCCAAGTTTTATGACGCTAGCATTGAAAACAAAAAAGTTTTTCTTACTAAGACCCATTTTCCGACCGATGGTTCCTATGACAGCTATAAGATATGGTCATCCGATTTTGACTAAAATTTGCAAATCTGTTTGATAGCATATAAGATTAATAATGGCCGAGTTTAAAGCCGCTAACATTGAAAACAAAAAAGTTTTTCTCACTAAGATCCATTTTTTGACTGATGGTTCCTATGGCAGCTATAAGATATAGTCATCCGATCCGGTCGGTTCCGACACATTAGCAGCGTGCAGTAAAAAGAAGACTCTGTGCGAAATTTCAGCTCGATGGCTTTAAAACTGAGAGACTAGTTTGCGTAGAAACAGACGGACAGACAGACAGACGGACGGACAAAGCTCAATCGATTCAGCTCGTCGCCCTGATCAAGAATATATAAGGTTGTCAAAAAAGTCTTGCGGTATTTTTATTGAATTTTCAATTGTTCCTAAAATTGGTTATAATAATGCGATTTAAGTCAAATATGCGCCGTTTTGTTCGATGACGAGTTCCCAACGAGATGCCAACTTCATAATGCCTCTCTTATAGAAGCTCGCTTTCCTATTGGCAAAAAACTCGGAGAGCCAATTTTCACAGGACTCTCTTATGGCCAACTTCCGACTACCAAGCTCGTTCGCCATGGACAGAAATAGGTGGTAGGTGGATGCAAAAGAACCTCCCATCCGAGCTCCCGGAGCTTCTGGCGCGTCACCAAAGATGTGTGTGGCCTGGCGTTGTCCTGATGGAAGACAATTCGGCCTCTGTTGATCAAAGATGGCCTCTTCTGCATGAGTGCTGCATTCAAGCGAATTGAGCGTTTGGCCATAGGGGAGCAGCTCATAGTGGATGATTCCCTGCCAATCCCACCAAACACACAGAAGAACCTTCCTGGCCGTCAATCCAGGCTTGGCCACCGTCTGGGCAGCTTCACCGCTTTTCGATCACGACCGTTTGCGCTTCACGTTGTCGTAAGTTACCCACTTTTCATCGCCAGTCACCATCCGCTTCAAAAACGGGTCGATTTTGTTGCGATTTAGAAGTGATTCGCATGCATCCATACGGGCAAAAATGTTTTTTTGCGTCAAGTCGTGTGGCACCCATACATCGAGCTTCTTTTTAAATCCAAGCTTCTTCAAATGGTTTATAACGGTTTGATGACTCATGCCCAGCTCTTGGCCGATGCTACGGCTACTACTATGCCGGTCTCTTTCGATCAATTCAGCGATTTTATCGCAATTTTCGACGACAGGCCTTCCGGACCGTGGCGCATCTTCGATCACCTCTGCACCAGAACGAAAACGTTGAAACCATCGTTGTGCGGTGGAAATGGAAACTGTATCGGGTCCATAAACTGCACAAATTTTATTGGCAGCATGAGATGCATTTTTGCCTTTATCGTAGTAGTACTGTAAAATATGCCGTATTTTCTCTTTATTTTGCTCCATGTTTGCGGCGCTATAACTCACGAACGACTAAAAACAAACAACAATAAATCAAACACGTGTTAGCGGAGTGCATTAAGCTTTCCAAAAAGCTTTAGCGTGAACCGATGCGACGAATACAACTAGAACTACGCGCTTGCAAAGACAAGCTTGCGGAAATACCGCAAGACTTTTTTGATAACCTTATATATAGTTTATGGGGTCGGAAATGAATATTTCTAAGCGTTGCAAACTTCTGCGTACTTTTCATAGTGCTTCAGCGTACGTATGCGTATTTCAACTTTTGCGTCTACGTACTACGCATACTCAGTTTTTTTCTGATGCGTAGTGTGCGTATGCGTAGCCTATTTCTATTTCTAATGCGTATGCGTACATATGCGTATTTTAAAAAATGCAGTTCTCTGGTCAGGATTTGCAAGTCTATTGTATTTGGGTCCCAATATGGCAATATGGAGTTCATATTAGTGTTATCCAGTTGCGTTCATGAGCACCCGTGTCTTAGACATTAACCTCGACGTCCCAATTGCTGGCAAATACTGGGACAAATTATCTAGTCATCCTAACAAAATGGCCAGATTACATTAAGTTATAGGGTATAAAAGGAGGAAGATGAAAAGAAAGTGGTTAAAACATTTTCAGATGAAGGAGGTACCTCATAGCTTTGTTTCATTCTTAAATTTTGTTATATATTTTCTTATCGCTTTACTTCTTTTATACAATTTTTCAATTTTCTTATTTTATTATTTTTTTTTATTTATCAATTCTTATTTCATTAATTACTTTCGTTTTCAATTTTCGAGCCGTTGTCAAATGCTCTTTTTTTACGTAGTGGGTAAGTTCGGTTGGGTTACTTTTTTCTACGTATTTGATGACGTAACAAGAGTTCTTAAAGATACATTTATTTGATTATCTTGAAATTTTTGTGTGCTAAAAATCATCTCAAAGAAATTCCCAATTGATTTTTATCAAGTTATGTTCAAATTACTCATTAGTGACGTCATTAAGGGGCTTGGTTAATTCCAGCCGAATCTTTAAGTAAACGGAAATTGCTGATAAAATGGAGCATTGATCCCATAATATATAATACCGAACCTATTTTGTCGGCTTTTTTTAATAGGCCAAATAATTATGGGAAACGCCTTAAACGTTGTTGTTCCCACAATCAACATAAAAATTTGACAAATCAATTTCCGATCTATAAATTTTAAAGGGGGATTTATTACAATCTCGCAAAAGATTACCAAGTGATAACAATTCGATAATGAACATAAAAATGAGTAGACCAGTCTTTTGGTATAAATACTCAATGTCTTGTGGTAGAAAAGCAGTATTTTTGCAATGGAGCTTCATTGGGTTTATTTGGCAATCGTGTGTCTAAGTCTCACGATAGGCAATCAAAGCTGCCTTGGTGAAAGGATCCGTTCGGTAAGTTCAACATATAAAATATGTGAGAACAATGTCAACTAACTAACTACTAACTACACATTGCAGAGCTCCAAAGGCGAAACCACTCAAAGGTAAGTTTTATTATATAAAATATTATATATCGGACCTTTTTTCATAGATACTCCTTACTACAGCAGACTTAAGAAAGAACTGGATGATCTTTTTGAATTGGCCAAGGCCAATATACAAGCAAATCATCGTAGCCTTACAACTTCGAATGCCTTTGAGATTATAGAAGAATTGGTACTGCGCAATGCCACTGGACTTGCTCTCAGTTCCTCATCCTGCCCTCGCTTAGTGGGTGCAAATGGTATTTATACAATTCGTGTGGGTAATCTGGAGCCTTTCCCTGTTTTCTGTAATTCTGACATTGCTGGCCCTGGCTGGACAGTGATTGCACGTCGAACAAATGAAAAAGAAAATTTCTTCTTAAATTGGCAAAAATATAAGGAAGGTTTTGGAAATTTGGCCAGCGATTTCTTTATTGGACTGGATAAACTGCATGCGATAACCAAATCTCAGCCACATGAACTTTACATATACCTGGAGGATTTTGAAGGAGAGAAACGCTATGCAAGTTATGATGATTTCTTCATAGAAAACGAAAACGAATTCTATAGAATGTCGAAATTGGGCAACTTTACCGGAGATGCAGGTGATTCACTGACCAGACATAAAAATCAAAATTTTAGCACATACGACAAGGAAAATTCTCCAAGTGCTAGTAATTGTGCGTTTATAAGGATGGGTGCCGGGTGGTATGAAAATTGCTCGGATAGGTAAGCGCTATAGAAATGGAAATCAAATGTATTACTAACAAGTTTAATTTTTTATTTTTCAGCAATCTTTTTGGTCAGTATTTAAATGGAGAATATATAACTGAATTGCAATTTAGGGGCATGTATTGGCTTACTTGGCGTGGAAGAAATTATTCATACAAAACAATGCAAATTATGATTCGACCAAAATGCAATTGTTTGGAGAACTAATTTAAAGATTTGATAAATGATTTCTTCTATTTTTATTAACAATGTTACTTGAATTTAAAAAATTCAGAAAATATTTTAATGAACACAAAAATGTTTCTTGTATATCAAAAACGATACTATATATACGATACGATAATATATATATAAGAAGAGCTTTTCCTGACCATTTGTGTGTGTTACTCTAAACTCAGTACTCAATATTCAGTACAGGATACTCAGTACTCGGTATTCAGTTCTCAATAATAGTAGTACTCGATATTCATTACTTAATACTCAGTAATCGATACTCAATACTCGATGCTCAGTACTCGATTCTCATTACTAGATACTCAGCACTCGATAGTCAGTGCTGGATACTCAGTACTAGATACTCGGTACGCGATAATCAGTACTCGATAGTCAGTGCTCAATACTCCGTACTCAGTACTGGATACTCGCTACCAGATACCAGTACGCATTAGGGTTGGGTAAAGGTTGTTCATTTCACTGAACATGTTCACTTGTTGTAAAGCTGTTCACTTGTTTAGTTGTTCTTGCTCACCTGTTCTAGGTTTATGGCGGAAAGTTGAGAGAGCGCTAGTATTTTTGTTTTGTTTTTGTTTTGAAGACGGCATTTCTAAGAGGTTCATTTCTGTTGCACTGATCACGTTGTTGTTTTTGTTGTTTCAGCATTGCTTTGCTGTTGAACACACATACGAAATTTGTGTGTATGTGCTTCTTTTACTTTGGCGCTCTCTCTTAGTTCACGCACTTAGTTCAAAATGTTGGCTGAGCGCCAAACTTGTTATAGTTGTATCGGGGTACAACCCACACACAGAGCAAGATAGACCGAGCTCACAGAGCGAGACAGACAAAACAACTCTCTGAGCCAAAGAGACCGAACAGTTCCTAAAACAACTCAAGATCTACTCAGAGCAAGACCGACTGAACAAGACTCGTTGAACAAAAATGAACAATTGAAGAAGAACATTTTCGCTTGTTCAGTTTAAAGAACAACTCAATTTTGTTCACTCACTCATGAACAACCCAACACTAGCACGCACTGCTCACTACTCAGTTCTGTGTTCACACACAACCCCGCTAGTGCTATGCAAAGACAAAGGTGTACACTACAGAATCTGTTGCAAAGACAAAATTGTTCTACTTTTAGTTTAGAGTTTCTGAAGAAAAGAAGACAAAATGTGTGAATATATTGACTGATTTATACTGCGACATAAAGGTGTGATAAACTGTTATTTTACTAAGTCATATCTAAACATCTATATTAGTGTTGTCCAAAACGGCAAAAGCCTATCCCATGGGATAGGAACTCAAAATTCTGTCGCTGCCGACACACGTATAGAGAGAGAGAGAATAAGCGTGTTCTATTAATTAGCACACTCGGCGACTTACCGACTTGCATCGCTTACGATGCGCTTGTTCGGCTTTTTGTTCTCTCATGAGTCATTTGTTCGTTTGTGTAAAGTGTAAAGCAGTAAAACGCGTGACTTCGTGAAGTTTACTTCGTTTTTCGCTGCTACGCACACAAGCTCAATGCTTGATTGTATGAGTTTGGACACCACTGATCTATATACATATATATAAAAGAGAAAGTCTGTTTGTTTGTTCCTTATAGGCGTCTAAACCGTTGAACCGATCTTCATGAAATTTTCACAGTAGGTTCATGCCGATCAGGAAAGGGTCATATGCTATAACTGAAATCTGGATACCGGTTAGAAAGCGTTTAAAAACGGTTAAAAAGTGGTCAAGAGCCATATTATAGAAGTCATTCAAGCTATGAGCTTCAAATCCGTAAAGTAATGTTAACTACGAGCTAAATAAGTTAAAATAGAAATTTATATAGCAGGAAGAGAAGCTTCAGAGTTAATTATTCGGTATAGTTTATTGTAATCAGCACAGAGGACACGAAACGGTTCATGCTACGCATAGTTAGTATTACAACGATGTAGTGATAGGGGGATAAAATTACGAGTCGGTCTAATAGGAACGTTGAGGTTAATTTGGCCAACCAACTCAGTTGAGTCGATTTCACCATTAATTAGTCTATGTATAAAGATTACTCCAAGCATAACTCTACGGTTAATAAGGGAGGGAAGGTTAATCAAAAGAAGTCTACTAGAGTACGATGGTAAACGGACCTCAGGATTCCAGCCTAAACCACGCAGAGCAAACAATATAAACTGTTTTTGCACAGATTCAATTCTATCTTGATGGGTCGAGTATTGCGGAGACCACACACATGATCCATACTCGAGAATCGGACGGACAAGAGAAGTGTACAAATTCTTCGTCGTATAGGGATCATCAAATTCTTAATAAACCCAAGAACACTCCTGGGCCTACAAACAGTAGCAGTAACATGAGAGTCAAATTTAAGTCGGTGATCAAGAATAACCCCAAGATCATTTACCTCATTGGCTGAATCATTTAAGCACTCAAGTGGGACGTTATCAAGCATATAAGTGGAGAATTGTGGCAAGCTCCTGTAACATGTCATAACCTTACACTTGGAACTGTTAAGGTTTAATAGATTATCTTTACACCAAGACTGAAATGCATTCAAGTCAGCTTGCAAATTATAGCGGGAAACCAAATTGTTATATGTTAAACACAGTTTCACATCATCGGCGTACATAAGCACACGAGAGTGAGTCAAGACAGACGGAAGATCATTTATGAAGAGAGTAAAAAGCAATGGACCCAAGTGACTACCTTGGGGTACACCAGAGGTAACCTGGATTAGTTTCGAATATGAATTACAAAATAGAACTTTTTGTGTTCTAGAACTTAGGTAATCAGAGATCCAATTAAGAAGGTTAGTTGGAAAACCAATTAAACTCAGTTTATGAAGCAACAAGGAGTGATTAACAGAATCAAAAGCCTTACTAAAATCAGTATAAATGACGTCAGTTTGCATCTTAGCAAAGAACCCTTTGATCACTAATGATGTAAGCTCTAATAAGTTAGTGGTAGTAGATCGACGCTTCACAAATCCATGTTGATAGGGTGAAATAATGGAACTACATAAATGTTGCAGTTGAGATGTCATAATTCTCTCAAAAGCTTTTGGAATTGCAGACAATTTGGAAATACCTCTATAATTCTCAACATCCGACTTATTACCTTTTTTATGGAGAGGAATGATATAAGATTCCTTCCGAAACACAAGGAAAAAGGATGACTTAAGAGACAATTCAAATAATTTATGAATAGGCTTACAAAGTGCATCAGCACAAAACCTAAGTACACAAGCAGGTACTCTATCGGGACCCGGTGCATACACAGGTTTAACAGAGTTAAGATCGCAAAGGAGAGAGCTTTCAGTGATTACAGGGCTAAAAATACAATTAGACCCATTCAACTGATAGGGGTATGGTTGATTCGCAAAGAAGCTAGAAGACGAGTAGGTTGACGTAAAAAACTTGGCAAACAGATCGGCTATGGCCTGATCAGTTTTTGCTTTCGCATTACCATACCGCACAGAACAGGGCATAGTGGAAGATTTGCGTTTAGAGTTAACAAACGTATAAAACTGCTTAGGATTGTGCGAGAATTGAAGTCTGCAACGGTTAAGATAGTCTTTATAACATTGTGCGTTCAGCACATTAAATCTAGAACGAAGAAGTTACGTTCCGGTGATATCGGTTCCATTAATAATGGTAAACGGTTTTCGGTTCTCAAAAAAATATTTGTATCGGTTCCGGTTCCGGTAAGTGATTTGAATCGGTTTTTTTCGATTAACGGTTCCGGTTCCGGTATTAAGCCCTGTCTAAAATCAATTTCACTTTAAATGAATACTATTTATTTCCTTTTTTTTATATTAATAATATGCAGTCCATTCAATGCAATGGACCCGGGTGTGTGTATTGTTTTGGAATAGTTGTAAACAAAAATCATAACTTATTCCTCTGGAGCCTGCTAAAAGTTCTTTGTCAAGAGTTTAGTTTAATTTAATTTATGGCTTTATCAATCTAAATTAAAATTTGCCTTAGAAATTTGTTTATTTTCAGTAATAAATTGGTTCTCTTTGAAACCTTTTATGGTTTACATAAGATAAACTAAATAGTTATGATACCCACCAGTAAAATCCTTACAACCATGTGCTCTTCCTTCATATTGGTATAACCATTTAAAGTCTGCCGCCAAATGTGACGTTTTTTCAGTAGCCGTGGTCTCTGATACCTGCCAATTACTTCAGCATCACTAGAAACATTCGAAAATGTTTCCGGCTCAATATCTACAATTTTACCCCTCCTCAGCTGATTCGTTTTATAGGAGACCACAACAACAAGGAATAGGACCAAGCAGAAAACAATTAGAAATACCGAAACTCTAAACTTGAGCAAATACATATCTTGATTCTTCTTATCGTGTTGATGATATATATCATATTTTTGATTTGTAAGTATAACCAAACAGCCAAAGCCCACAAATATTAAAGACATATTACCCCACCAGGTGACACCATCCAAACGATATCCATTGATACTTAAGCACAAAATGCCCATAACAAAATATCTCATAATATCCCCAATTAGGCGAGAGAATTGTATTGTACCCATATGCTGCTCCTTAGAGCAACAACTCTGCCAGGTGGTTAAATAGTTGGGCATAAAAAAATATAGTCCAAAGGAAACAAAAGTGAAACCATATTTGGTCAACGGCACCGATCGCATGAGCAATACGAAATTTGGCAAAAAGCTAAATGGAAGATTTAAGAATAGAAATGGATAATTGGAGAAAAAATTATACCCACAAATATTTGGTTAGCATATAGAGCAGGCTGCAATTGCCCATAAATATGAGTAATAATATTAAAGCATATAGAGAACTCCATGGTAATTGAAAGCCACATAAACCGATACTCAAATAGTTTAGGTAATAGACAAAAAATCCACATATAGGCGTTTCTTTTATAAATTGACATACTTGAGGGGTTTTATTTAAGAATTCCTCATGCACATGGCAACGACTCTGAAATAGGTGAAGAATAGAATGTTAAGCATGAATTAGTTTTTGTTTTCAACAGCCTACCACATTTGTGAGTTCCAGAAAAGACATTGTTTATGGTAAGAAATTGGAAAATTTACAATTTTTTTCAAGTTTAATTGGCAAGAGAGTCAACAGTTTCTTTGTTCAATGAAAATGTGACGACAAATAAGCGAATGGGAGCAATTAAAAAGAGTGACCGTACGCTATGATTACAAATTCTTTTAGCTACCAAAAACATAAATTCTTAAACTTACAAGGACTTTTCTTACAATTTACATAAACAAAGTTATTATTATTGTCCACAGTCTCATCTTGATAAATTCTAATAAGCTCAACTCTGTTTGTAGACTAATTTCAAGGTACAGATGAAAATGCATTTCCATCTACAATTGCCTTGCAAATGGGTCAGCATCATCTCTGTGTGTCAAAGTAAGGTTCATGAGCAATTGTATGTAATATTCCAACTCGCCAACGGATTATAATTTTATTTTTCTGAAATTTGATGCGACACATTTGGCAAATTGGCGCTGATGCTTTTGATAGCTGAGAAGGGATATCAACATTATTTCACTTGTTTTTGTGTGCAAGAAAATCCGAGAGCTTGAGTGCGACTCAATTGGAGGCAATTGAATTATTACACGGCGACACTCATTCAATTTTCAGCATCTGCATGTTGGAATTTCAGTCACTGAAATGCTGACAAAAACAAATTGTATGATAAATAGATGTGAGGCGATGCGATATGATGTGGCAATTGACGGGATTGAATAGAATTCACAAATGCGCTACAGCTGCAGTTAAATGGTTGGCTTTTGGGCCTAGTTCATGTTTTTACAACAGTGGATTAAGTGCTGTGAATGGAGCGTTAAAGCTAGGTTCCAAACTACGAGTTACAAAAACTTTTTTCAAATACAAAAGGTTTCGGTTTCGGTTCGCGTTCTGGCATGAAACTCTATTGATCGAATTCACTCTACATGGTTTCGTAACAAAACAAATTGCAAACTGGAATATATCAGAAAATCAAATCAATCGACCACGGCCCTTGCTGCTCGTTGGGTGGCAAACTGCCAACTGCTTTCATTCTTAACTATGATTTAGCCGCCAGGAGCTAAAGCGCCGAATACACCACACAACTTTTGTGCAAATTTAGCCCACACACCACACCAGCATTTGTGCAATTTTCAGTTTAAAGCAAGTGCTCGGTTCTTATTGTGCTTTTCAGAATAGATAGATATAAGGCCTGGGATAATATATATTAAGCCACTAGGTTCTAACTTCCAAAATGGTGTCTCTGACAGTTTTCGTGCGGTTTAAGGGGGGAGTGGGGGAATTTCCCAAATCTGAAACCAACTTGATCTGGCTACGGTACACACCTATTTTCATGCACATTTGTGTCTCCATCTCTTATAGTCTCTGAGATCGACGCGTTCATACAGACAGACGAACATGGCTAAATCGACTCGGCTGTTGATGCTGATCAAGAATATATATACTTTATATGGTCGGAAATGTTTTCTTCTCCCTGCTACATACATTTGCACAACTTCATGATCCCCTTGTACCCATTTTCAATGACTCCATATAACAAAAAACAGTGGCGGAAACTTTCCGCGGCGGAATTTAGTTTCTGTATTCTGAGACGCTTTAAATAAATAGACAATTGGCCTATCGATAGTTGACGTATCGATAGCGGTGTGGGTCGTGAGTGGATTGAATGAACAGCTGATGCCCTTACGAAAATAGGAGCAGCTCATTATTTTGACGTCAAAATCGACAATGCACAGGAAACATGAACCCAAAAGAAAACGCACCGAGAGATTCAATCGCGAGGAAACTATAAGTTAAGGGCCACAAATCAGCCCAAGAAAGTTACGAAATCCGCACTGGAGTGCGATACCCCTAAAATCGTCTCCTATGACAACAGACGCAAGCGTCCGCACTCGGTGGATGCCAAACAAACAGGTGGTTACATCCCAACCCGGTCATCAAGTTTGTACCACCGCGGACCAGCTAAAAATTGAGTTGGATAGCGATGCGACAGCTGTGGGCAGCATTGCCAGCTCCAGCGGTGTGGGCGTGGCTGTCAAACGTGAACGCCAGGAGGAGGATTTTGAATTTACGGCAAATAAAACAATAATTTTGTATGAAAACTAAAAATATATTTTCCAATCTTTAGCATTGCGTTTCACTTGAGAGCCAAAATGATGGCACAGCCCAAATCCATGATTTTCAGATACTCCGAGCCGCCGTCCTGCAGACGATATCAGCATTCCTACAAAGAAATGCATATTCAACCAACTTTGAATCAAGCATCAAAAGTGCTACTACTCACCCCCATGTTGTCGTATATCTGGGCATTCGTCAGTTTCTGTCAGTTTCAAACTGCTTCAGCTGACCGTAGGCCGATGACCCAATCTCTTGTACAAACTTCTCCAAACGATTACAGTTGCCCGAACGGCAGACTTCCAAATAATCCTTCAAGTAGTACTCCGGGATTATGCCCGACATCTCAAACAGATCAGCCTTGTTCACGACATGCTCGACCCCATTAAGACGATGGCAGGACGCATATCATCTCCCAATATCCGTAAAATAGACTTGTAGGCCTCCTCCTCGATCTGCACCTGCTCCAAGTGTGTCTCAAACGGTCAATAAATTGATCCTTGACCAACGCCTTGAACCGGAAATTGATGCCGCTACCTCCATCAACATACATCCTGTTGCGCAGCTTAATTAAACTATTTTTGGCAAAACAAAACCACTTTCAATTTTTGTCTGTAAACAAAACAAAACAGCTGACCACCAGTGTGGCCGTTTCTGTATTTGGTCTCTTTGGCTTATATATGGGCTCACTAATAATTTATGAGGATTACGTGCAATTTAGCGAGCTAAATTTTCCGCGCTTCTCAGAGCAGGCCTTTACATAAAAGAATCACGCATGAAAAATACTAAGATGTCAAGTATTAAATAAAGAATCCAAGTTATTAAATATTCCACAAAAAACTAACATTTAATTTACATGGAATTCGTAAGCTCAATTTTTTTTAAAACTATTCAATATGTTAAGAATATTTTGCCATTTTCTCAAAACATGTAGAAATATGTTTTCTTTTGCTCATAACTAATTTAGTTCAATCGCGAGATATGCTAACCTATTACCAGAAACATTTTGGGTTTTTGGGGTAAGATGAATCTATTATCAGGTATCTAGACTACCGCGAGGACACTTGCATTTTGAGTCTCCGAAAACCAGCACCAAATGGTTGAATATTGAATATTTTAGTAAGAAAATTTGATCAAAAATTATTCAATTTTGCTCTTTCTTTTGTTAAAAAGTTTGAATAAATTACTTCGATTACACTAGTTAACAAGCGGCAAAATAAGTTTTGTACAACTTTATTCTTGGTGAAAATTTCACTTTAAGTCTAGCTTTCTTCGAAAAACTGATAAGTTTGAAGCAAAGCTTCTAATAGAACCCTCGAAAGCATCGAAGTCCACCATTGGATTAATAGTATATTCAATTACCCTTTATGAAAATGTGTCCATTTTGAAATCTATAATCGAAAGCTAAAGATTTACTCTATTTTCTAGAGCCAAGCAATTAGCTTCCTTGCGATTTCTCGAGAACGGCATCACAAACAAGTTTTTGAACTTGATTTTTTGACTCAGCGGGCGGTTTTTACATAGTAAGTGATTGTAGTAAAAAAAATGCTGTAAACTAGTGTTATTATATTTAAGCTGCCTTTACACTTATTATATATCTTTGAATAGTCGGTTGTCAAAATTCTCTAAAGAGAGAAAGAGAAGAAGGTTACATTTTCTAAATATTAAGAGATATGTATTTGCTTTGCATCTCTTTAGAGATATATGACAAGTGTAAAAGCAGATTTAACAAAAATTTGAGAAGCAGAAAATGTTTTTTGCTTTCAAAATCATGTCTTAGTTCAATATTTCCTAAATGTTTATAATATTAGAATACATTTGAAAGGTTAAGCACACCCTTTGGGCTACAATTAGAATGTGTGAATTTTTATTAATGTTTAAAGCTTTTAAAAACAAACTATCGACAACTATCGATAGTGTTGGAAACCATCGATAGTGACGCTAGTGCCATCGATAGTTCTCCACCTCTATTATGAAATACCGCATTGGTACTATAAAAATAAATTTCATTGATATAAACAAATATAAAATTGTTGATCTGAAAATATATCACTTCGATATGTTCGAAATGTAAAAGTGATATATTCGAACATATATTATCTGGGTATTTTTCAGATGAAGGCAGATTTTATACTATAATAAAACGAGAGCGTCAGTTAAAGGCGACTCTAACCGACTTTGATATACCCGTTACTCCCTTCCTGTGTGCCTGAGGTGGGACAGCCGAAAAGTATGCAACATTTTTTAACTCGGCTATTTATCATCCGATCTTAATGAAAATTTCGGCGCTTATAGTGGGCAGAGCAGCCACAGTAGTGATCCAATGTACGATCCGCTCTTAACCGGCTGATTGATGTTCCAAAGTCAATTTCATTTTTAATTTAACTTTTTCCAGATGACATACAAATTTATTTCGGCACAATACTTTATTCAAGTAAGACTGCTGTGCAAAATGTTCACATTTCAAAACGGTTCAAAAGTGTTTCTATTCATGTGATTTTCGACATAAAAATTTATTTTCAAGCGTTCTGGAAATCGGCCTTTAGAAGAGAAATTCTAAGTTTTACAAGTCAATTTTTTTATATTTGTTTAACTTTCCTTAAATTTTAGAAAAAATCTTTCCATAGTATTTTGAAATGATTTTTAAATTTAGAAACAAATTAGGCTGAAAATTATGACCGCAATTCTAATTGTCCGGGGTATTTTGGAAAACTGTTTTTTTGGAGTGTATTTACAAAGTTCGTACAGATAGCTTTAAAACTGGGAATAAAAGATATAAAAGTAACCGCAGACAGATGGGACAACAACTTGGCTGATCTTCATTTGGACAAAACCTTTTAAGCAAACAGATTTATCCTTACATACATTTATATTTGCCGCTGGATCAACTTGTAAGCCCCTCACTTGCTGTTGTAGCGCATCGTCCCACGCATTTATCACTTTCCTCCTGGATATACGTTCCAAACCGTTGCCGCAGTGCTTCCAGTCAGTTGGTGTTCATTGCCGAGACAAGTTGAGAATTGTGATCAGAATGAAATCGTCGTACACAATAGTTTTTCTTTTAGTCATTGCCACCTGTTTGGTGGTGCCCAGTTTAGCCCGTGGCGGTCGTGGCCGTGGTGGTGGCTCATTTGGGGGTCTGTTTGGTGGTTGGCGCAAATACAAGAAACCCTCGTCATCAGGCGGAGGGAGACGTGTCGTTAGTGGTGAACCAATGCCCTCATCAATGTCAATACCAAAGCCTCCGCCCCCGCCTGGACCAGCGAAGCCCATGATGGCACCCAAGCCGCAAATGTCAAATTATCCGCGTCAGCAGCTGCCCCCGGGATATAGCTATCCAGCAAGTTCAGGACAAGGCGGTATGGGTATGGGTGGCACCTACTATGCCAACGCTCAGGCTTTGCCTGCGGGTGCTGTTTTCTATGCTCAACCACCCATGTCCATGACTCGTGGATCAGGTGAGAGGATTATAATAAATCAATGAGATCTCTCTCTAAGTACATGTCTCTGTTATTAACAGGCACTGGAGATTTTCTTACCGGCATGCTGGCAGGACATATGATGCACAATCTTCTACTAGGTCATCGTCATCAGATGTATCACCGAAATCGAGAAGAAGAGCTTCCAGCGCAGTCCACGAATGGACGTGAGATTATCATTATTAACAATGGTCAGCAACAAAATGAAACCCATATCCCCGAGGAGGTAGCCTTAGCGCCAGAGAATCCACTAACCGATGAGCAGAGCTCCTCAGGCTCAAGTGAAGAAATGGAAGTCACGCCTGAGCCACAAAATACAGCTGATGGTGGCATCGTTTGTTTTCCCATCATGTTAAACGAAACGGAACCAGAGAATCCTGAAGAAGTTCGACAAGTGGAACGTGTGGTTTGTTTTCCTGCTCCGACTAATCTTTCAGAGACTTCATTCATAGAGCAGAGCAGCACCACAACCACTGAACCACCAATTGTTGCCGGCGATATTGGTGGTGCAGATGCAACTGGGGATCAGAGTCCCATTGAGATGGCCAGCTATGTGACAACAGCTAGACAAGCTGCCCATATGGAAGATGAAGTGTTCCAGGCTTAGGTATAAGTTAAGTTTATAAGTTATTAATAATAAGATTGAAATAAAATGTTTATTTTGAGAATTTTAATCTTATTTACTTGGCAGTTTGTCACTTTTATTGAAAAACTGGGAGTTTTTTAGCGTAAAATTACTCAGAATATTTTGAAAAATTCAAAATTCGCTTGTAACACGATGGAAAAATCAATTAAATTTTGTGTTTTTAACAAAATTAGCTTGATTTGTTTTTTCAGCCACACATGAGAAACACCATTCTTACACTGATTTTTACACTTTTCGAGCTAATCTCGCGTCCAATGTTTCTTGTGCTAACATTATGTTAGCAGACAGCGCATGCAGACACAAAATATATAAAATAAAAGATGTGTTCCCTTAGAAATTTCTTCTTAGTAACAGCGAAATTTGTTTATTTTATTGAAATGAAGGAAACATTTATCAGATATTTAAATTAGTTATACGAACAAGTGCACTTTGGTCTAATCATCATTTGCATTGTTTTGTATGAATAAGAGTTACCACGCCATTTATACCAACACATTCCAAGAAATCCATGTTCAGTTGTATATTCTCCATTTAAATACTGACCAAAAAGATTGCTGAAAAAAAACCATTAAACTTGTTAGTATGGATTTGATTCCCATTTCTGTAGCGCATACCTATTCGTACAATTATAATACCACCAGGCACCCATCCTTTCATACGCACAATTTCCAGAATATGGAGAATTTTCCTTGTCGTATGTGCTAAAATTTTGATTTTTATGGTAGGTCAATGAGTCCCCTGCATCTCCGGTAAATTGGCCCAATTTCGACATTCTATAGAATTCTTTTTCGCTTTCGATGAAGAAATCATCATAACTTGCATAGCGCTTCTCTCCTTCAAAATCCTCCAAGTGTATGTACAGCTCATGGGGCTGAGATTTGGTTATTGCATGCAGTTTATCCAGTCCAATAAAGAAATCGCTGGCCAAATTTCCAAATCCTTCCTTATATCTTTGCCAATTTAAGAAGAAATTTTCTTTGTCATTTGTTCGACGTGCAATCACTGTCCAGCCAGGGCCAGCAATCTCGGAATCACAGAAAACAGGGAAAGGCTCCACATTGTCCACATGAATTGTATAAATGCCATGTGCACCCAATAACCGTGGGCAGGATGAGGAGTTGAGTGTTAGCCCAGTGGCGTTATTCAGTACCAATTCTTCTATAATCTCGTAAGCATTAGAAGTTGTAAGGCTAAGATGATTTGCTTGGATATTGGCCTCGGCCAATGCGTATAGATCGTCCAGTTCTTTTTTTAGTCTACTGTGGAAGAAATGTCTATGAAATAAGCGCCGAAAAATTTGATATGTTTAAGCATACCTTTCAGTGGTTTCGCCATTGGAGCTCTGCAAAGTGTAGTTAATTAACTGGCGATGTTCTGACATATTTTGAATGCTGGACTTACCGAACGGATGCTTTCTCCAAGGCAGCTTTGAATGCTTATAGTAAGACTTAGACACACGAATGCTAAATAAACCCACTGAAGCTCCATTGCAACAATACTGCTATTCTACCATAAGACTTCTGTATTTATACCAAAAGATTGGTCTATTTATTTGTTTGTTCATTATCGTATTGTTATCAGTGATAACTTATCACTTTTTGGAAATCTCTTGCGAGATTGTAATAAGTTCTCCTTTGAAATTTGTGGATCGGAAATTGATTTGGCAAATCTTTAAGTGGATTATTGCAACGATACCATTCAAGGGGTTCCCATAATTAATTGACATAGTAAAAAAGCCTCCAAAAATGTTCGAAATTAATGTTTTGTTTTTCTCTACATACATATTAGACCAACGACTCTAAATTTTGAACCTCTTTTACAAAATAGTTTTTAAATGGCAGTTGATGGAAGTTTGGTTTTGTTGAAATTATAGTTACAAATTATAATATTGTCAGTCAAAATTATGATGGCAATAGCTGTAGTTGCATGGCTTTGATTATAGTTTATTTCTACGGACTAATTACATACTTAGACACATTTTGTTTATTACACTTCAAATATGTTCAGAAATCCTTAAACATGCCGGACGGACGATATCCAAAAATTGTCTTAAAATACCTGCTGGAATCAAAAGCACGGGTTTTCAGCCAATGGCTCAAATTGGCAAGCGACTGCGGAAGCAACTGGAACAGCCTAGCACAATATGTCAGCCGCACTCACTAATACAGGCAACAAATAATGGAAGAAAGTTTCTAGAGAGATAAAGTCGCCATCAATGTAAATTCTATCTTTTAATTGTCGCAGTTAGTCTAGTAAATATCTTGTTAATATATGCGAAAATTAGAATTAAAAATTTTGAATGTTCATAATGTAATCTAAGACAAAAAAAAAACAAAAATTTTAGGGAATAGAAAGAGGCGGCATTTAGCTCACGGCAAAAAAAGCCATGCCTGCAATATGCCAAAATATACACCACTACTACTACATTTTGTTTATTATAAAATGGGATAAGGCGTTTTTTCAAGCACTCTTCCATGAAAACACATGTTTTTGTATGTACTTGTTATACCCTTTTAGAGGGAATATTAAAATTGTTCAGATGTTTGAAACGCATACAAGGAAGCATCTCCGCTCACACAAAGTATATATATTTGTGATCAGCATGACGAGCTGAGTTGATATATCCATGTCCGTCTGTCAGTTTAAAAGCTATCTTAACCAAACTTTGCACGAAGTCTTTTGGTACAAAGACGCTGCACATTTGTCGGAACCGACCGGATCGGATGACTTAGCATATAGCTGCCTTAGGAACTATCGATCAAAAAAGTAGATTTTGTGAGAAAAACTTTTTTGTCTTCAACGCGAACGTCACCAAACCGTATTTACAAGTATTCTATGTTTTCACACAATTCCAGCAAGTTTTATAAAACTCGGACAACTATGTATATAGTATAGCTGCCATACAAAAAATAGTTCTGAAAAAAAGTATTAGTAGGAAAAACTTTTTTGTTTTCAAAGCTATTCGTCCCATACTTGTTACTGATCAATATTATATTATACTACACAATTCTGCCAAGTTTGACTCAAATCGGACGAGAGCGTAAGTTAAAGTCGGCTCTAACCGACATCGATATACCTGTTACTCATGGAAAGAAATGTTTAATAGCCTTCCTGTGTGCCTGAGGTGGGACAGCCGAAAAGTATGCAACATTTTCTTAACTCGGCTATTTATCATCCGATCTTCATGAAAAGGGTTTTTAGAGCATTTTTGAGCACTTGCTGGCCAGTTTCTTATTTGACCAAATGATTTAGACCAAACTCCCCAAACTTGTGTGGAAACCAGGGTTCGTAAATAACACACACTTAAAGTAAATTGTCCAAAGAAAAAAAAATTGTTATTTATATATAAATAACATGTGTGTTTAAACATGTTTTGAACAGTGTTTTTTACAACTTCTGCCAGGATCAATGCATAAGAGCAATTCGCAGCTAAGGGATCTCCATGGTAATAATTCGCGTAATGCTTAAGAAACAATGCTGAACCATGGATGATCAATGATGAAGAACATACTACCGGTGTCTGTCGGACGCGCGTACAGTGCCTTAATGATAATTTGCACAAAATTGCGAAATATAATATATATAATAACATAATAAAATGTTTGGTTACAGTGTTAAAAATGTTATTGCTTTCGTGTGTCGAAATGTAATATGTTAAAAATGTAAATTAACATGTTTTTTATTTGTTAACAATGATAGCATTCGAAACACACTTTGTTTAAAGTTTTAAAAACGCCTAGTGTTATTTCTCAGTGTTCGTTATTTTGACAAAAATGTAGAGCACTGTCAAAACATTTTGAACATTTCTAAACAATCAATGAAAAAAAAACAATGCTTTCTGTTTTTTACATTGTGTGTTATTTACGAACCCTGATGGAAACTAATAATATTCACAACTGGAAGGTGTAAAGACGCTACCATTGATAACAAAAACAGTTTTTATACTGTTTACTCGTGGAGTGAATAGGGTATACGTAAGTCGTGTAAATGTATATAACAGGCAGAAGGAAACATTTCCGACCAAATAAAGTAGATATATTCTTGATCAGCATCAACAGCCGAGTCGATATAGCCAAGACATATAGACAGACGAACTAAAGCAACAAAGTTTTAAATGTAGACTCCTATTGCCTGCACGCAGATCAAGTTTGCATCAAATTTTTGCCAAAATATTGCATACTTTTCGGCATATCCCCATCAGGAACACAGGAAGGCCATTAAACATCATCATTTGCATTGTTTTGTATGAATAGTTTATTCCACTCCAAGTTACCCGATACATTCGTTTATATCGCAATTCAGTAAAATATTCTGCATTTAAACACCATTAAATACCATTAAACTTGTTAGCATTTATTAGATTGCCATTTCAATAACGCTTAACTATTTATATTTATGTTCATTATCGAATTGTTATCAGTTCTTTGAATTTTATGGATCGGAAATTGATTTGCAAAATCTTTAAGTGGGTTATTGGTACAACAACGTCCAAGGGTTCCCATTATTAGTTGTCCTAGTAAGAAGGCTAATAAATGTTTGTTTTTCTCTACATACTATTGTTAGTTACTGGGACATGCGTCATCAAATTTGGAACATGTTTTGCTGTGTGTGAAATGTTATATTCGGTGGTGTCCCAGAAACCTCTAGACATTTTCGTAAAAACTTTTGTATTTCGTTTTAAGCAAACAGCTAAGCGATCATTCGACTTTGCTGCCTTACCACAATTTATTTGTTCGCTGCTTACATTATGAAAACTAAGTTCAGTGTAGTTTCAGCTTCCATCCAGCTGGTCTGGTGCACAAATTGTTGAGATGTTTTGAGAGTAAAAAGGCAGTTAATATGATTATCTGAATTTCCTTTAAACAGAGCAAGTCTTAAAAAAGTTTTTAACAACAGCGTAGATTTGTGAATATTATATCATGGTACTACCATAGTTATAAGAAAGAATTTCGCAAGTATAACAGAACAGGGGGAAGTGAGGAAGAATTTCGTAGATGAGAGGATTATAATAGGACATCGGATTTGATGCACTTTTTTAAATGAATTTAGTTTGAGGTGCGGAAAGACATTTTCAACCTTGATGTGAACAACTGGTGCCAGCTCGCACAATGCAGAAGCGAGTGGAGGGCATTTATTGCAGAGGCCAAGACCGTCAAGCGGTTGTGATGCTACATCGGGCCAATAAAGAAGAAGAAGAAGTTTAAGTTGAAAATCTGGAATTATATTTATTAAATAACGCACTTTACATTGAAAAATGGTTATTCAATAAATTGCACATGTAAAATATGCAAAATATGCAATCAATATAAATTTACTAAATTTTTGCATGAGTTAGATTATAATGTAGACTGGTAAATTGACGGTGCAAAATAGTTTGATGGCAAATCTATTAGCCATTTTTGAATTAATTGCAAAAAAATGCCTATTTGGATACTTTTTAGACGCGTTTTGTGGGGAAACAATAGTTTTGTTTTGACTATGTTTGATATATTCGGAAAGAACTACTCCTTAACTTTGAAACAAACTATCCCAAACAATTCTACGATTTTTCCAATGAAGATATACCAGTTTTAGTAAATGTATCGGAGTTCACAACAAACCAATATATTGTTGCTGCCCCAATGTATGCAATGGGTTCTGTTGAAAATGTTCATTGAAATTCTATACAAATTGCTCGCCGACTGTACTGTTTCTGCAAAGCATACTTTTGTGCAGTAGACAGTTTTGATATTTTATTACTATCGAGACAATGTATTCAAAATGGTATATCTTTGCTGAAAAAAATCGTACAACTCTTTGGGATAGTTTGTATTAAAGTTAATAAATAGTAATTTACGATACCATCAAAAAAGTCAGAACGTGCCTGAAAAGGGTAAAAATAGGCACTTTTTGCAAATTTAAGCTCAAATTACTAAAAATCTCGACGTGATAGACCATTTATAAAAACGGATTCGTGTTCAGCACTCGAAAATCATCTAGAATCACCACCAACCCTTCAATATACTGGACCTTGTTACCTAGTGTTATTTACAATAAGAATGAAAAAAAATGTTTATTTGGAGAATTTTACTCTTATTTACTTGGCAATTTGTCACATTTATTGAGAGGCTGGGAGATTTTTTGCGTAAAATTACTAAGAATATTGTGGAACGCCGAGAATTCAAAATTCGCTTGTAACACGGTGGAAAAATCAATCAAACTTTTTTGTTCTTAGCTCTTAGCTCGAGTTGTGTTTTACACTGTTATTGAAACTTTTTGTAATCACGAGTCAAATATTTCTTGTGCTAACATTATATTAGTAGACAGCGCAAGCAGACACTAAATATATAATAAAAGTTGTGTTTCTTTAGAAATGTTTTCTAAATAACAGCGAAATTTGTATATTTTATTGAAATGATCTTTAAAACAGATCTTTAAATCAGTTATACGAACATGTACACTTTGGTCTAATCATCATTTGCATTGTTTTATGTGAATAATATTGACGACGCTGCCAATCATACCAACTCATTCCATTTCTTCTCAATTCACTTGAATAATGTCCATTTAAATACTGACCAAAAAGATTGCTGAAAAAAAAAACCATTAAACTTGTTAGTCTTGATTTGATTCCCATTTCTGTAGCGCTTACCTATGAATACAATCATTATACCACCAGGCACCCATCCTTCCGAAAGCACAATTACTAGCACTTGGAGAGTTTTCCTTGTCGTACGTGCTAAAATTTTGATTTTTATGGAAGGCCAATGAGTCCCCTGCATCTCCGGTAAATTGGCCCAATTTCGACATTCTATAGAATTCATTTTCGCTTTCTATGAAAAAATCATCATAATTTGCATAGTGTGTTTTTCCTTCAAAATCCTCCAGGTATATGTACAGTTCATGGGGTTGAGATTTTGTTATTGCATGCAGTTTATCCAGTCCAATAAAGAAATCGCTGGCCAAATTTCCAAATCCTTCCTTATATCTTTGCCAATTTAAGAAGAAATTTTTCTTTGTCATTTGTTCGACGTGCAATCACTGTCCAGCCAGGGCCAGCAATCTCGGAATCACAGAAAACAGGGAAAGGCTCCACATTGTCCACATGAATTGTATAAATGCCATGTGCACCCAATAACCGTGGGCAGGATAAGGAACTGAGAGCAAGTCCAGTGGCATTGCGCAGTACCAATTCTTCTATAATCTCGTAAGCATTAGAAGTTGTAAGGCTAAGATGATTTGCTTGGATATTGGCCTCGGCCAATGCGTATAGATCGTCCAGTTCTTTTTTTAGTCTACTGTGGAAGAAATGTCTATGAAATAAGCGCCGAAAAATTTGATATGTTTAAGCATACCTTTCAGTGGTTTCGCCATTGGAGCTCTGCAAAGTGTAGTTAATTAACTGGCGATGTTCTGACATATTTTGAATGCTGGACTTACCGAACGGATGCTTTCTCCTAGGCAGCTTTGATTGCTTATAGTAAGACTTAGACACACGAATGCTAAATAAACCCAATGAAGCTCCATTGCAACAATACTGCTATTCTACCATAAGCCTTCTGTATTTATACCAAAAGATTGGTCTATTTATTTGTTTGTTCATTATCGTATTGTTATCAGTGATAACTTATCACTTTTTGGAAATCTCTTGCGAGATTGTAATAAGTTCCCCTTTGAAATTTATGGATCGGAAATTGATTTGGCAAATCTTTAAGTGGATTATTGCAACGATACCGTTCAAGGGGTTCCCATAATTAATTGACCTAGTAAAAAAGCCTCCAAAAATGTTCGCAAATAAATGTTTTGTTTTTCTCTACATACATATTAGACCAACGACTTTAAATTTTGAACCTCTTTTACAAAATAGATTTCCAATGGTAGTTGATGGAAGTATACTTCTGTTAAAATGATTGCAAAAAATTATAATATTCTCAGTCAAAATTATGATAGCAATAGCTGTAGTTGCATGGCTTTGATTATAGTTAATTTCTACGGACTAGAATTCTAGCTGTTACATACTGAGAGACAAAAATCACAAGTTTTTGTTTGCCCTTGTTTTTGCATGTCTTTAGGTAATTATGGATTATGCGCTCCTTTTTATACCCTTGTAGTACCATTTGTAGTACCTTGTAATACCAAGAAAGCATCCCCGACCACATAAAGTACATATATTCTTGATCAGCACGACGAGCTGAGTTGATATAGCCATGTCCTTCTGTCCGTCTGTTTTTATGCGATCTCCTCCGTCAGTTTAAAAGCTTTCCTAACCAAACTTTGCACAAAGTCTTTTGACCGGTTATAACCGGCCTGATCGGATGACTATATCATATTGCTGCCATAGGAACTATCGGTCGAAAAAGTTGTTTAAGGGAGAAAAACTTTTATCTTATATTATCGGTTTCCACACAAATTTAGGGTGGTTGGTCAAAATCGGATGAATATATCGTATAGCTGTCATATAACAAACTGGCAAGCAAATGGTTTAGCTACTAGGTTTTATAAGTAACTAACTTTAATGAATATCACTTAAGCCTAACAATTATAGTCAAGTCGAACGGAGCGATGCAGGCGCGCGCCGCCTGTGGCCGAAGCCAAGCCAGAAACTGAGCGCCAGGGATGGTGCATGTTGTCGTTCTGCTATCGCGTCAGGGATGGTGTGACCAGAGTCGGCCAGGGCTGCCACAGTACTCCCACTCCAGAGATCATGTGGGAACGAATGATCTTTAAGTTTCGACTATAGCTGGGATGTATGAATGTCTGGGATGAGTGATGATCATCTACAGGATTTGTACAAGGCCCAGCGTGGAGGAATGCTTGCGTATACTTCTCGCTGTGATGATTGTGTCGTAGTTGAGTCGATGGTAACCTCGCGTTGAGGCGTCGATGGTAACCTCGCGTTAAGGCCGTTGCTTCGAGTGGTGGTCGACAAGCAAGTTCGCCCAAGCTGGGTTGAGGTTGCCTCGCGTTGAGGCCGTTGCTTCGATTGGGGATCGATAAGCAAGTTCGTTCGATCAGGGTTGAAGTTGCCAAGTCAATAGTACTAGGTATTGTACCCCGAGTAGAGACTTTCGATTGCCACACGTTGTGGACTTTCGTTTGCCACGCGTTGTGGACTTTCGCTTGCCACTCGTTGTGGACTTTCGCTTGCCACTCGTTGTGAACTTTCGCTTGCCACGCGTTGTGGACTTTCGTGGTGAGATCGAGAACTTGTAGGCAGACTCAGGCTGGCATCAATTGCCAAACAAATAGCGTCTCGAGTCATAGCATGTTGCTAGTGGTCGGTCAGGTATGGGGATCGTTGTGCATGAACATCGGCGATGATGAAAGATGCGATGAAGATCTGAATTCAGCTGCGCGACGTACTTCCATAAGTATGATCGATCGTCTGGCAGGCTGCGTATAATATAAGATCTGAAAAATTGGTCGGATGCTTGACCAACGTGAGATCGAATACATGTAGTTGAAGAGTCGGTTTGGCGCGCGTAAATAGCATGCGTGAGCAGCGGTGTAGGGCAGGCTGGCGATGAACGTTTTCGTGGGCAGCGGTTGGTGGACAGCCTGCCGTGGAATGCATTGGCTGCAGCAGGATGTGGACAGCTCGACGTGCAAGGGGCGACAGACAGGAGGTCGGTGGACAACATGCGTGGACAGCGGTCGGTTTCATTTGCACAAAAAAATTGCTGTTTGTGGTGTGTCTGTGTGTGAATGTGTGTATGCGTTGCCAGAGTCATTTTCAAACCAGGAGCTCTCCTTACTGTGGACGATCCGCTTCATTTTGGGGGCGCCAGCGGAGTCGTCAGGTATCCAGTTGTCGAGGCATAAATCCAGCTAATTGATCCGCAAATTGAAAATCGCCACATTTGTTTTCGTGGAAAAAACATGGCGCCTGCTGGTCGTGTACGTGTGAGTCTGAGACCGCTGGCCGAGTTTGATCGCATGTGTGTATGTGTGTGCCGCCCTGTCGCGGCATCCGTCGCGGCGTTTGTCGTGTGTGTGTGTGTGTGTGACAAAATGCCCAAAAAACATCGTGATGGCTCCTTTGCCGCTAGTGAGGATCTGGCTGGCTGCTGTTGAAGATTTGGGTGGCTGCTGTCGAAATAGCGGTCGTCTTCAGTTAGCGTGTTGCTGTCTGAATTTGCTGATCGAAAACTGTTCTTCGAAATGAATTTCACAACGGCGTCACTGTATGGGTGTGTGCGCGTGTGTGTGAATCTGCGGTCGAAATGTTTTACGCATTAGATAATTGTTGCAGAAGTTGCGTGTTTGTCGTTTTTCAATCGTAGCGGGTCACCACCACTTTAGCTACTAGGTTTGATAAGTAACTAACTTTATTGAATATCACATAAGCTAACAATTATCGTCAAGTCGAACGGAGCGATGCAGGCGCGTGCCGCCTGTGGCCGAAGCCAGGCCAGAAACTGAGCGCCAGGGATGGTGCATGTTGTCGTTCTGCTATCGCGTCAGGGATGGTGCTCGATAAATGGTGTGACCAGAGGTGGCCAGGGCTGCCACAATGGTCAAAGTAGTGGCGCCATCTATTGCTGAGTTTGGGAAATAACTCAGCTAAGAATGTTCGACGAAAATCATTTGAGACCTAAATTTTAAAAAATTATACAAGGTGCAAGGGTATATAAAGTTCGGTCGAGCCGAAGTTAGCATTTCTCAAATATTTTCTTATCAGATGTTCCGATGCGGGAAAGAACCCACACACACTTCCGCTGCACCACACCCGGCCGCTTTTTCCTCTTGCTTCTGGAAAATTCGAAAGCAACATTAAATATGTGTTTGCGTTGTCTTCAAAGTAGGTTTTTGTTGTTGAGGGACGAATGATTTCGTGTGTATCGGACAGCCACGAGCAGTAACACGCATCAGCAGGGAACAATCGGTTTTCTCTTTCTTTTCTGGAGTTGTTGTTACTTAAAAAGTATACTCTTCATTTGTATTGGTGTCTGCGCTGCCGTAAGCTGGCTCTGGGTACCTCTGCACCACATACTTACCCGTAATTTTGACCATTTTTTGCTGTGGCGGAACAATAAGACTCGGGTGGGAGAAGCATACCGAAAATGTGATTTCCACTTTGATCAGCTCCACTTGTTTGTCCTACTTGCAGCTCTCCAAATAGTTATAATTTTGCTTTTTATACCCGTTACGCGTAGAGTGAAAAGTGTATACTAAAGTCGTGTAAATGTATATAACAGGTAGAAGGAAACATTTCCGACCATATAAGGTAGATATATTCTTGATCAGCATCAACAGCCGTGTCGATATACGCATGTCCGTCTGTCCGACTGTCTAAGGCCCAATTTCTCAAAAGTTGCGGTTAGGTACAGGGATTACCAGAGGTTAAGTCTTTTGGTTTTCTCAACGAGACTTACCGGCAGGCTCACCCGATAACGATTAATTGCTATCGCTGCAAAAGTGTGACCTGACACTGTCGACGAAACAGCTGTTTTTATTTTTGGCTTTTTTAATGCTATTGTTGTCGCTGGTAATTATTTGGCAAAATAGTTTAATAAAATTGTTTGCGATGATGAATCAATGTGAAACACCGAAAAGACCAAGAGCGAAGAACTTTTCTGCGGGCACAGGAACATTCGCTTGCATACTTTTTGAGTCAAACAGATGAATTTTGAAGAACAAAAAGAGGGATGCGGAGACCTGGAGGCAGAAGGTCTGGGCTTGGAGATTAGCTCATCGCCTTTGGAAAGACTGACGGGAATAGTACGAGAATTTAAAAAACGATCGCGAAAATAATTCGCAATTAAGAAGCGGGAGACTTCTCGAACTGTGGCGGCATTCCCAGCACCGCTATTTGTCTGTTTCCAAAAAATTCGTGGCATAATCCCAAGCTCAGCCACAAGATTGGAAAATGTGGTTGATAATGATGGTACGTTTTTATTTATGATATGTAAGCTTTAAAAATATTTAATTTATTTCTAAAATTTTAGCAAAAATCAATCAGTCAGTGTCTGTTTGTGATGGCCAGTAATGCAATAGCGTGGGAATCTTGATTAACTGCACGGTTTGCCGAAGGAAATGATAAGGAAGAAGCCACTTGCATAAGAGCGCAGCGCAACCATAAGTTTGCTCTCCTGACAACAATCCAGAATTCCTGTTAGTAATCCAAATCATAATAAATTGAATCACAACTGAAGTTAAGGTTTTACCTGTCTCTTAGCTTATATTTGATCTCTAATTCTAGCATGAATTATTTGACATGCTGAGTTTGTTAACCTGAATCGTTGAACAAATTTGGCATCATCCAGATTAGTAAAATAATAAATACTCTCTCTGTACTCTCTCGCATTATTTATTCGTTGCACCGTTTTGTGTTATGTGGGTATAACCACCACCAATACCATTCCTGGTATTGGCCCATTATGGTGCACACATATCAGCGGTTGGATCACTATCGGTTTACCACATCGCATGAGGCAATTGGTGGTGCCATTGGCCAGGTGGGTCCTTCGATTTTGCAGACGGCGGGCAGTGAGTTTGCCTGCTTTGCCATTGTCAAAACATTTGCCATGAATACGGCGGTTGCTATTCTGATAAACAGAAAGTTCCATATCGCCGCCTGTGTCCACTTCCATTGCGTGGATGTAAAAAATTTGTTTATTTATAAACATTTTGTTATGGCAATTGACAAAGTAAACAATACAAATTTTGGACACAGCTGTTTGTCGATCGATAAAAATATCGATAATTCTATCGCTACTTGCCGGCAGGTTAAAATTTGACCCCATCATAAGGCAGCGGTTAACTTTGCCGCTCGGCTCTCGCCAAAGACAGCATGAGACACGCAAATTCGGCTAACCGGACATTGAGAAATTGGGCCTAAAGCAGCCAAATTTTAAATGTAGACTCCTATTGTCTGCATGCAGATCAAGTTTGTAGCAATTTTTTGCTACTTTTTTCATACTTTTCGGCTATTCCCCTAGGGATCACAGGAAGGCTGTTAAAAATTTCTTCCTCTAAGTAACGGGTATATCAAAGCTAGGCAGTGCCAACTTTAACTTCCGCTCTCGTTTTTGGTTTCATCGTGCTTTTAACAGTTGTGGACCAAAAACTATAAAATTTTTCGACTTCTTTTCACTTCATTCATGTTTCACCTAAAACTACATATCTCATTTGTGCAGACCAAATTGTCTGTAAACTAAGAGAACTTTTTTTCGGAGGGTAAAATCCATTAAGAACTTTACACGCGATTTTCACAAAATGAATTAATTTGTGTTATGACAGTCTTGAAGTAAGTGAGCGAAATCAGCATACAATTTGCAACCGAATTGCTTAACCGAATTTCTCATTTGTTTTATATGAAGCCCTTTATGGGTGTATAAAAACTTTTGCTCATTTTATTGAAATAAAGAAACCAGTTATCTGATATTTAAATTAGTTATACGAACAAGTGCACTTTGGTCTAATCATCATTTGCATTGTTTTGTATGAATAAGAGATACCACGCCATCCATACCAACACATTCCAAGAAATCCACTTACAGTTGTATATTCTCCATTTAAATACTGACCAAAAAGATTGCTGAAAAAAAACCATTAAACTTGTTAGTATTGATTTGATTCCCATTTCTGTAGCACATACCTATTCGTACAATCAGCATACCACCAGGCACCCATCCTTTCATAGGCACAATTTCCAGAAAATGGAGAATTTTCCTTGTCGTATGTGCTAAAATTTTTATTTCTATGGTAGGTCAATGAGTCCCCTGCATCTCCGGTAAATTGGCCCAATTTCGACATTCTAAAAAATTCATTTTCGCTTTCTATGAAGAAATCATCATAATTTGCATAGCGTTTCCGTCCTTCAAAATCCTCCAGGTATATGTACAGTTCATGGGGTTGAGATTTTGTTATTGCATGCAGTTTATCCAGTCCAATAAAGAAATCGCTGGCCAAATTTCCAAATCCTTCCTTATATCTTTGCCAATTTAAGAAGAAATTTTCTTTGTCATTTGTTCGACGTGCAATCACTGTCCAGCCAGGGCCAGCAATCTCGGAATCACAGAAAACAGGGAAAGGTTCCAGATTGTCCACATGAATTGTATAAATGCCATGTGCACCCAATAACCGTGGGCAGGATGAGGAGTTGAGTGTTAGCCCAGTGGCGTTATTCAGTACCAAATCTTCTATAATCTCGTAAGCATTAGAAGTTGTAAGGCTAAGATGATTTGCTTGGATATTGGCCTCGGCCAATGCGTATAGATCGTCCAGTTCTTTTTTTAGTCTACTGTGGAAAAAATGTCTATGAAATAAGCGCCGAAAAATTTGATATGTTTAAGCATACCTTTCAGTGGTTTCGCCATTGGAGCTCTGTAAAGTGTAGTTAATTAACTGGCGATGTTCTGACATATTTTGAATGCTGGACTTACCGAACGGATGCTTTCTCCTAGGCAGCTTTGATTGCTTATAGTAAGACTTAGACACACGAATGCTAAATAAACCCAATGAAGCTCCATTGCAACAATACTGCTATTCTACCATAAGACTTCTGTATTTATACCAAAAGATTGGTCTATTTATTTGTTTGTTCATTATCGTATTGTTATCAGTGATAACTTATCACTTTTTGGAAATCTCTTGCGAGATTGTAATAAGTTCTCCTTTGAAATTTGTGGATCGGAAATTGATTTGGCAAATCTTTAAGTGGATTATTGCAACGATACCGTTCAAGGGGTTCCCATAATTAATTGACCTAGTAAAAAAGCCTCCAAAAATGTTCGCAAATAAATGTTTTGTTTTTCTCTACATACATATTAGACCAACGACTCTTATTTTTGAAACTCTTTTACAAAATAGATTTCCAATGGTAGTTGATGGAAGTTTGGTTTTGTTAAAGTGATAGTTACAAATTATAATATTCTCAGTCAAAATTATGATAGCAATAGCTGTAGTTGCATGGCTTTGATTATAGTTAATTTCTACGGACTAGAATTCTGGCTGTTACATACTTAGACAAAAATCACATGTTTTTGTTTGCTCTTGTTTTTTGCATGTCTTTAGGTAATTATGGATTATGCGCTCCTTTTTATACCGCATACCACATAAAGTACATATATTCTTGATCAGCACGACGAGCTGAGTTGATATAGCCATGTCCTTCTGTCCGTCTGTTTTTATGCGATCTCCTCCGTCAGTTTAAAAGCTTTCCTAACCAAACTTTGCACAAAGTCTTTTGACCGGTTATAACCGGCCTGATCGGATGACTATATCATATTGCTGCCATAGGAACTATCGGTCGAAAAAGTAGTTTAGGGAAGAAAAACTTTTATGTCTTTGTATTTATAAGTTTTCTATGTATTCACTTCATTCCACCAAGTTGTATTAAAATCGGCCAACTAAAAGTATAGTTGCCATAGAAAAGATAGTTATGAAAAAAAGTCTTAGGAGGAAAAACTTTTTTTTTTTCAATGCTATCCAATGCTCCAAAACTTGTTACTAATCAATATTTTATGCTATCACACAATTCTGCCAAGTTTGAACCAAATCGAATGACTATAGAACATAGCTCTCTTAGAAACGATTGGTCGAAAAAGTAGTTCTAGTGAGAAAAACTGTTTTTGTTTTCAATGGTAGCGTCTTTATACCTTTCAGTTGTGAATATTATCGGTTTCCACACAAATTTAGGGTGGTT
>JBAMBO010000726.1:0-30395 GCA_037044535.1 Lordiphosa magnipectinata | reverse complement strand
TTGCCTTTTCCTCCAAAGTCAGTCGGCTTCGCTTTGTACGCCTTTTTACTGGAGCTTCTTCATCCATCCGGGTTACATGTCCTATCCAGCGCTTGACCAGTTCGTGATTCATTCGAATGCGGAATCCATCGCCAACAAAGGTCTATAAATCCTCCAAAGAATTTTTCGCTCGGACACGCCAATCGCCTCCTCATCCGCTGCTGTCAATGTCCATGCTTCTGCGCCGTATTGCAAGACTCGGATGACGAGCGACTTGTATAGCGCTATTTTTGTTCTTCGAGAAAAAGCTCTGCTCTTGAACTCCCTACTGAGCCCGTAGAATCATCGGTTTGCAAGAGTAATTCTTCGGATTTCCAGCTTGATGTTGTTGTCGCTGGTTATCATCGTCTCGAGGTAGACAAAATCCTTTACAACCTTAAAGTTGTACTCTCCCATAGTAACAAATTGTCCAAGACGCGTAGACTTCTTGTCCATGGATACTAGGTACTTCGTCTTGTCCTCGTTTACCGCTATGCCCATCAGTTTAGACCAGGGAATCAAACCAGAACCAGAACCGTAAACCGAAAAGAACCGATTAAAACGCAGAATCGGAACCGATATTTGAAATTTTTTGTATACCGGTATCCGAGAACCGATATTCTTGGAACTGAAAAGACCGAAAAGAACCTAAACGTTGTACCGGTACAGTTTCGGTTCTGAGCAACAAACTAGACTGCATAGCTGGCACTTTGTTTTGGGCGACTTTTAGGTAATTTAGTTCAAAAAAGAGTCTGGCTCAGCAAACCTTTTGTAGTGTTATATAGCAGAACGAGAAACCAGTCTCTTTGAAAATGTTGCATCCTATATTCTAAGATCCTCATTATAATGTCATGATAACCTTAGAACAAGAATGTACTTGTGTTATCCATTTCTCTTCAAGTGAAACTTAAGGAAGGAAGCTTTCATCAAACGAAGCTATTAAAAACGTTTAATAATACCCAAATGGACATCATTCATTATAGTAATCATTCATTGGTTCTCTACCAGGGCCGCACCTTCTATGTATATCAATAAACGGATTTGATTTGTCATTTAACAACTTGACTTTATTTCCTTCTCGAAGTCGTAATATGCAGTTTGGATATAATTTTGAAATGGTAATGCTCTGATTCAGCACTATAAAGCAATTTTTAAGCGGTCAAAATATTGTGATAATTTTAGATACTCTAAAAAACCTGACTAAAGATATTCTTTGAACCGAACCAGTTTCATCAGAAGAGGCCCGGTGCGGGTCCAAATTTTGGAGGTTACAAATTTAAAACCCAAACCGAACTGGTTCTACGGATTCGGTTCAGGACCGGTTGAAAGTGGTAGCTTAAGTGGATTCATACATGTATTTGTATGAAGGGGAACAGGACAATTCAAATAGATCAGAATTTTCCCCAAACAGATTAATGGCATCAAACATCAATTTTTGAGAAACGTTCTCATAATAAAGAAGATGAAAACTCGACAAAGTTTCCACATTTGCCTTTGAGAAGGGCAAGTAAGCGTAAAACGTTGTATTTTTGGAGTATAATTATTATGTCATCGCTAAAAAATTGGAGGGGCGCAAAACCAGTGACCGATCTTCGATTATATTTTGATTATTCAAAATTAAGGTACCTTCGATTATTTAAAAATTAAGGTACCGGTACGGAACTGAATACCGAAATAATATAAGAACCAAAACAGAACCTTTTACCGAAACATAAGTTTCAGTACGTACCAGAACCGGAACCGAAATACGATTCGGTTTGATTCCCTGGTTTAGACTGCTTCTCTATCTCTGAAAACAGTGCTTACCGCCCATTCGTTTTTGACTTTAATGTTAATATCATCGGCATATGCGAGTAGCATTAAATCTTTACGAAAGATGGTGTCCGATCTGTTGGCATTTGGGCACTGGCGCAGTATATACTCCATCAGCAGATTAAAGAAGTCACTCGATAATGTATCACCCTGCCTAAAATTTTTTTTGGTATAAAATGGTTCAGAAAGGTTCTTTCCTATTTTGACGGAGCTTTGAGTGCTTCACAACGTCGAACGTACTTTGCTGGTATACCAAAGGTAGACAGCGTTTCAAAGAACCTTGACCATATCGGTGTGTCGAAGGCTGATTTATAATCAACAAAAATATGGTTGGTTTTGATACTTCTCCCATAGGTGTTCCCCAGGGTTTGTCGTAGTGTGAATATCTGGTCTGTGGTGGATTTACGTGGTCTAAAGCCACACTGATAAGGTCACTTCAGTGCGCTAATAAGCGGCTTTAGACGTTTACAAATAATGCACGACTGAATCTTTTATGCGATGGGAAGAGACTGATCCCACGGTAGTTGGCGCAAACTGCAGGGAACCTATTAAGTATATATATTCTCGATCAGCATCAACAGCCGAGTCATTATAGCCATGTCCGTCCGTCTGTCTGTCCGTATGAACGAAAAGATCTCAGAGATGGTAAGAGATAGAGGTTTGACATGTATGGGACATATACTTCCTATACTTGCAGGCAGATCAAGTTTATTTTCCATTTTTGCATCCCGCCCCTCCCGCCCCCGCAATTTGGAAAAAACGTTACATCTCCCACAGTTTTGTAGATAAATGGTTCGTACCTTCTAAAGATATTTAGCAATCAAGATTATTTATCGATTTGCCAAAGAATGATAAAGATCGGATGAACGATAGTCGAGTTATATGGAAAACAAACAATTATGATGGGCAGCACTTCACACACTTTATGGCTTTTTTTTGGCACTTTGTGTGGCTTTTAACTTAAATTGATCAGATATTTACAATCTTTGGGGGGTACAGAGTATGTTCTAGTCGGGATTAACCGACTTTCTTGTTATTATAACCACCCATTGAAAATGGGTAAAAGGGGATCATGAAGTTGTGCAAAAGTATGTAACAGGGAGAAGGAAACATTTCCTACCCTATAAAGTAAACCTATATATTCTTGATCAACTTTCGATATCAACTTTCAGCCAGTTCAAACTTGAACAAAAATCATACAAATTACATTTACTGCGTAGGACCCGGGATCCCCAAAAATTCTTAAATTAATTATTTTGGGATTGAAAAAATCGTACTTGAAATAAAAGTTTTGTACTTGAAACAAGATTTTCGTACTTACCGTACTATTGACACCGTTTGTACTTGATTCAAATACAAAGTTCTTGGTTTTTTTTTCTGAAAGTAATGGGATTACGGATATGTAAAAAATTTTCTTTCGGTTAGGGCTACGGTTTCAGTTAAAAATATTAAACTGTTAATATCTGATAAGGGTAACTGTTTCGGTTACGGTCTTAATCTCTGATTTTGAGGAAGGGAATTTTTGCTACATTACCGGAGTTACCTTGTTCTAATGAGCCCAGCTTTCCATGTGGGCATCAAATTGATCTCGCTTAAAAATCAAGAATTCGAAAGCCTAAACATTCCTTTTTGTTTTGTAATTGTAATTATACAGCCTTGTTCTCAATTCCACTTACTTTTCAAAACTAATTCAGCAACAATTCCCTTACGTTTTCGATTTCGTGTTCTGAATTCCACGTGAAACTGCTACGGAATTTTATGTACTAGTAGTTCCACTGTGAAATAGCAGCTATTGGATATAAACATTTTCGTTTTGATTTTTATTCCTTCAATAATAAATACAAAAAAATGCCGCGCGATATGATGATTGACAGCTCAAAATTTTAAACATTTTTAGCCACAATAATTTAATAAGTTAAATCTTTTATTTATTATGAAATACAATCGCCCAAATTTTGTCTTCCAAGTGGCCATCACATTCAAATTATGGGTCCTTAAAGAAATCAACTCGATTTTGTACGAAATTATTACTTTTTAATGGACTATCGGCTCTTTTGATCAACGATAGACGACTATCGATTGATAAATGCCTATCGAGCTGGTCGGAGCTTTCGCAATGTGGAATTCAGAACACGAATTTTTGACGTTTTACTTTTCACTTATGCTCGTCTCAAAGAAATCGAAAGCGTTCGGAAAATTATTATTTAATAACCAATTAATGTCCGTCTGTAATATTTTACGATACGAATACATCTCAAATTGATTTGTAATTTACTTTTAATTTCACTGGCCAAAGGCAAAACGTTTGAGTCCGCAAAAGTTTTTCGATTTACGTTTACCAGAACCTGAATCAATTCCACTTTCGAAAAACTTTTGTGGAATTGAGAACAAGGCTGATAAACTGCTTCATTATAAATGCTTGAAAACCGGAATCGTTTACCGAAATAAACCGATTCAAATCTAGTACCGGAACCGCAACCTATTCAAATTTTTTTTTGAGAACCGAAAACCGTTTACCGTTATTAATGGAACTGATAGCACCGGAACGAAACCGAAATGTTGGTACCGGTACATTTTCGTTTTTTTTACCTTTGCAGAGCGCATCGTAGATTTGGTCACGAGTTGTAGCTCAACCTAGAGGATGCTAAAATATTTTTTCCAGCGGAAGACATTTTCAACATTTTTTCTAGTTTTGCGGCTGCAGATGATGACTTTCTTCTGCACCGGAAAGTGTGTGACTCAGTCCGCAAAATTGTACGCATACTAGAACCAGCGGAGGTGGCCACAACTAAACTTCAAGCCGAAAATTTTGTTTTCGGTGATTTTAATTCCATTTGGATACACTGCAAATTGGAAATATAAAAAAAATCGTCGTCTCTTGCAAAACAGCTACTGTATTTCATTCAGACTTTTCTCGAACTTAAACGTGTTCGAAACCATGTAAACATTCTTAACTTGTGGTCAGAGTCCTCCACAAAGTTCCCAGAATTGTATGAGATTTCAAAAGCCGTGCTTTCTGTTCCAGCTACGTAGGTTAGCGTGGAATGCCTATTCTCTGGCGGAAAAGTTATAATGAATCCTCTAAAAAGTTGTATGGACTCAACCACATTGAATGCAATTATTTTACTGCGAGAAAATCACAAGAATGCTATATCAGTGAAATAAGACGTGGACGTAAGAAATTAAATGTTAAATTCGAAATCAAAAATATATAAAAATAGGTTGTCAAAAAAGTCTTGCGGTATTTTTATTGAATTTTCAATTGTTCATAAAATTGGTTATAATAATGCGATTTAAGTCAAATATGCGCCGTTTTGTTCGATGACGAGTTCCCAACGAGATGCCAACTTCATAATGCCCCTCTTATAGAAGCTCGCTTCCCGATCGGCAAAAAACTCGGAGAGTCAATTTTCACAGGACTCTCTTGTGGCCAACTTCCGACTACCAAGCTCGTTCGCCATGGACAGAAATAGGTGGTAATCACTTGGTGCGAGATCCGGACTATACGGTGGATGCAAAAGAACCTCCCATCCGAGCTCCCGGAGCTTCTGGCGCGTCACCAAAGATGTGTGTGGCCTGGCGTTGTCCTGATGGAAGACAATTCGGCCTCTGTTGATCAAAGATGGCCTCTTCTGCATGAGTGCTGCATTCAAGCGGTCCAGTTGTTGGCAGTACAGGTCCGAATTGAGCGTTTGGCCATAGGGGAGCAGCTCATAGTGGATGATTCCCTGCCAATCCCACCAAACACACAGAAGAACCTTCCTGGCCGTCAATCCAGGCTTGGCCACCGTCTGGGCAGCTTCACCGCTTAAGTGACCCACTTTTCATCGCCAGTCACCATCCGCTTCAAAAACGGGTCGATTTTGTTGCGATTCAGAAGCGATTCGCATGCATCCATACGGGCAAAAATGTTTTTTTGCGTCAAGTCGTGTGGCACCCATACATCGAGCTTCTTTTTGAATCCAAGCTTCTTCAAATGGTTTATAACGGTTTGATGACTCATGCCCAGCTCTTGGCCGATGCTACGGCTGCTACTATGCCGGTCTCTTTCGATCAATTCAGCGATTTTATCGCAATTTTCGACGACAGGCCTTCCGGACCGTGGCGCATCTTCGATCACCTCTGCACCAGAACGAAAACGTTGAAACCATCCTTGTGCGGTGGAAACTGTATCGGGTCCATAAGCTGCACAAATTTTATTGCCAGCATGAGATGCATTTTTGCCTTTATCGTAGTAGTACTGTAAAATATGCCGAATTTTCTCTTTATTTTGCTCCATGTTTGCGACGCTATAACTCACGAACGACTAAAAACAAACAACAATAAATAAAACACGTGTTAGCGCAAGAAAAGAGCTTTTCAAAAAGCTCTAGCGTGAATCGATGCGACGAATATAACTAGAACTACGCGCTTGCAAAGACAAGCTTGCGGAAATACCGCAAGACTTTTTTGATAATATATGTATATTATCATGAGTATCAGCCATGCTCCCATTTTCGCTTTCGCAAAAATTTTGCGATTTTGAGTCTAGTTTTGGTCCAAAAACCCGTTTTAAAATCGCAAAAGTCTTGCGAATGTGAAAATGGCTGTATATAATGTAATCATAATTTCTAACATGTTTACGAAATAAGTGCGAAATATGAAATAGTCTATTTAATTTTACTTTAAATGTGAAACCATCCACTTTGTGTTGAGTTTTGAGTCGTTTTATTACATAGGAATAAATGTGATGGTTGCTAGTGTGGGTTGTGTTGGCCGTCATATTTCATCCAAAATAAAACATCGTTTCGGTCGCATTTTGCGCCTTCATCAGGGAGCCTGCAATTATTATACATTAATATCCAAACATTTTAACATTTCATACATCACAAGATTCCCTATAAAACCGTCTTTGTTTTTTGTTGGATTGTCATTACTCTTAAGTCGTCCCATTGTAGTCATCTGTTTTTGGAAATTATTTACTTTTGGTTTTATTTTATTTTCGTCTACCGATCGGCGCCGCGTACATGTAACTGATTTGTTCTATGTTGTCTATGTGGTTTATTGCCCGCTCTCCCCGTTGTTGTATCCGAAGGCTTTCCAGTGTCAGTCTTGTTCTCTCTCTCTCTTTTCTATGTCCAGCACTTTGACATTATTAAAGTCCGCTGAGTGTCCAGATGTTGTCAAGTGTTGTGATATCGCTGTGTTTGTTTTGTTGTTTTTCGCATCTTGTCTCAGAATTTAATTTTTCCAAAATTAAGAAAAGGTAGTACTTATACCGGTACGTACCGGTATACCGAAATAAAAATCCGGGTACCGTATCGAAACCGAAAACCCAAAATTATTGAAACCCGAAATAGAACCTTTAACCGAAACATTCATTTCGGGACGTACCGGAACCGAAATTCGTTTCGGGATTAAGCCCTGCTTGAAAAGCTTATAGGCAAAACTCTTTTGCCATGCATATAAGTAAAAATGTATTGATAAACCAAGGCACAGACGGATGTGATTTTTGAAAAATAGTTCCAAGTAACACTGGTTATCTCAATCGAAATTCGGCATTCTAGTCTGCCGTTGACATATGTAGGTACGTCTTATCAGCAGCCTCAACGAACGCTCAGCTTTAATTCTGAATGTTCTTTTCGGTTTCACTTAGTTTTGTTTCATTGGCGAACGCATCTGGAAGTTAAATTTACAAAAATGAAAGCTTATAGTCTTCGAGTAGTTATAATATATGCACTGTGGATGCTGATCCACAACATCCAGGCGGAGTTCTCTTATGCAGAATCGCAAAATTATGTAAGTTATATGCAAGTATTAAATCAGTGAAATGTGATAATAAGAAAGATTACAATTTTATTTGTGTGTTGCTAGCTCTGCAGTTTTCCGTCGGACTTAGACGGCATCTGTGCTGCCATAAATCATTTACACGGGAAAGTTGACAAACTGGAGTCCAGCAAGATGAAATCCGAGACTTTTAATGAACAAGTCACTAATTTTGTTAGCAAGGTTAGGGAACAATTGGATAACGAAACGGAACTTAAGGCGGTAATCGCTCAATTAAATTTGCAGTTAGAAATGCATAAAAAGGAAAAGAATGAAATTAAAAGTGCCTACAAATTGTTAAATAACGAAAAAATTAATACTGAGAAAAACCTATCAGACTTGACCTCTAATTCAAGGGATCAAATCGAAACCCTAGAAAAGAACAACAAATTGCTAGTAGCCGAAAAAACTAAAATTGAGAAAACCCTATCAGAGGTCACAGTTAATTTTGCAAATCAAATCAAATTGATAATGGACGAAAAAATTCAAATTGAGAAAAACCTTTCAGAGGTTAAAGCGAATTTTGGGAATCAAAACGAAATACTTAAGAATACCAATAATTTTTTAGAAGCCGAATTAATTAAGCTTAAAGCAAACCTATCAGAGCACATAGATTTAGTTGAACAATTGCCACCAGCATCCAGTTGCAATTATTTTACACATTCCTCGGGCATTTATCCAATTAAACTCCCACAATTTAGAACTTTCCCAGTCCGTTGTGAGAGTGAAGTAGCAGGTCCAGGATGGACTGTTATTCAAAAGAGATTTAACGGCAGTGTGGACTTTTACCAAAACTGGTACAATTATAGCAAGGGATTTGGCAGCTTGGACGGGGAGTTCTTTTTAGGGTTGCAAAAAATTCATTTGTTAACTAAGTACGAACCACATGAGTTCTATGCACATCTTGAACATTTCGATGGTAGAATTGAGTTTCAACGCTGTCAGAACTTTGAGGTAGGAAGCGAGGAGGAAAGTTTTATTCTCTCTGTGGGGGAATGTACACATTCTAACCAAGACGACAATGACAGCATATCATATAACGATGGTTCCAAGTTTTCAACATATGATCGTGATAATGATTTGGATGAAGAAGAGGATTGCGCAGAACTCCTTCATGGTGGCTGGTGGTATTACATTTGTTCTCTTGTGTAAGTAACAAAATACTTGAAAAACTATTATCATTAATATTAATCGTTATATTTTCAGTAACCCCAATGGAAAGTATTACCCGGAAGCGAAAGAAGATTTTACCGAGGACAGCGTTTACTGGTTTGGCATGAGTAATTTAAAATCGGTACAAATGCTAATTCGCCCGAAATCTTCAAAAACTGAAAATTAGAATCAATAACTTAATTAATCTCATCAATTTTTTTTATGTTCTTAATATCTAAAACAATAATTTTCAAATAAATTGTCGAAATAACAGAAGTTGTGCGGGGTGGTTGATAAGTAATCCGGGTAAATAAAAAGAGCAAACACTTTTATACATTGAAGTCATCCTGTGGAACTCTGGTCATATTTTAAAGGAACCTTTTGCCATTTGCAAAAATATTACGTTTTAATGTATTGTGGGTGGGTTGCTAGATTTGGTTTTTGTTGGGACAGCCGATTTAGACTTAATCGATGGTTTCTATGGCAACTAAATAATATAATAATCCGATAGGGCGGCCTTTATTTTCCATTAAAGTTTAGAAAGACAAGCAGAAAACTAGAAAACAATTGCAGATGGTATTTTAAAATTATCCAAATGCAATGCGGTCGCAAACCGAACCCAGCAGAACCCGCTTTTTTGTGTCCATTTAAATCTATTACCTCGCAAACCTAAGCCTGATTCGGATCTCTTATATTCAATGATTGAAGAGGTACCCAAATTTTTTTTCCTAGGTAAGGTACAAGGTAAATGTTGAAAAATATACCTAGGTAAGGTAATAGAAATCCGGAATTTTCAGTACAAAGGTAAAGGAAAAGGTAAAAAAAGGTACTTTTAAATTAAAACGCATGGTCTATCAATTTATATTAGTAATAAATATTAACTGTACGGGCTTAAATCAAAATATAAGGTTTCGAAATGAAACATTTTAGTTTCATTTAATGTTATACTCGGCCGAGTTCTACAAACCTCTAACAACCCAAAAGCAATTTTCGGTGTTCCGAATGTGTCGATTTTTGTGTCGACATTTGGTCTATGTTTTGCTAATAAAGAGATTTGAGTCAAATATAATAATGAGGAACATATCTTGAATGCTTAACTGATCGAATTGCATTAATCCGATGTGTTCACAGAAATCTTTAGAGATTTTGGGGTCAGTTGTTTTTGAAAACAACCAATCCAAATGTCGGTGTTCCACAAATTTCGAAGATTTCAAAATAATTTGAATAAATGTTGCATTCAAGTTTTTTTTTTCAAGTTTCTAACCCAAATGCTGAAGTCGTTTTTTGTAAGCACAGAGTTTCAAACTATAAATTATTCTTAAGCCATTAATACCCAATTTTATCGTGTAAAGAATTAAAAAACGCTGACCCGCCAAATAATTATTTTTTATTGACAACCCTGTAGCTTACTTAAGTGGAGTGCACAAACATTCAAACGAGAAGGCCAAGCTAACTTCGTCTGTGCCGAAGTTTTCATACCCTTGCAAATGCTGTTTTTGAAATGTCAGAGTTTAAGAACGCTTATATAAAAATCTAAAAAATTTTTATCTAAAACCCATTTTCCGACAGATAAACATCTGATTTCGAACAAACTTCGCGAATCTTTTTGAAAACATATCAAATTAACAATCGCGGAGTTGAAGAAAGATAAAAATTAAAACAGAAAAGTTTTTCTCACTAAGACACATTTTCCGACCGATCGGTCCTATGGCAACCATAAGATATAGTCATCCGATGTCGATCAACTTTTTCAAATTAGTTTGAAAGCGTTTAATATTAAGAATCACCGACTTTAAGAACGATTTACTTGAAAACAAAAAAGTTTTTTTCATTAAGACCCATTTTCCGACCGATCGGTCCTATGGCAGCTATATGTTATAGTCATCCGATTTTGACCAAAATTTGCAAATCTGTTTGAAAACATATAATATTAATTATGGTCGAGTCTTATGACGCTAGCATTGAAAACAAAAAAGTTTTTCTTACTAAGACCCATTTTTTGACCGATGGTTCCTATGGCAGCTATAAGATATGGTCATCCGATTTTGACCAAAATTAGCAAATCCGTTTGATAGCATATAATATTAATAATGGCCGAGTTTTATGACGCTAGCATTGACAACAAAAAAGTTTTTCTCACTAAGACCCATTTTTTGACCGATGGTTCCTATGGCAGCTATAAGATATAGTCATCCGATCCGGTCGGACATATTTTCCGACATATTAGCAGCGTGCAGTAAAAAGAAGACTCTGTGCAAAATTTCAGCTCGATAGCTTTAAAACTGAGAGACTAGTTTGCGTAGAAACAGACGGACAGACAGACGGACAGACAGACAGACGGACAGAGAGACGGACGGACAAAGCTCAATCGACTCAGCTCGTCGCCCTGATCAAGAATATATATAGTTTATGGTGTCGGAAATGAATATTTTTATGCGTTGCAAACTTCTGGGCAAAATTTTAATACCCTTTGCAAGGGTATAAAAATGCCTGCGGTTGCATTTATGGCTTTGGATATTGCTGGGAGAAGGCCGTTGACGTCAAAAACAAAATCGTGAAAAGAGTTTCAGAAATGATGCAATCCACTTTTTATTTCTGATGAAGCGTAAGCTACTTCACTGCCGAGATATCCGACTGCTTTCCCCTTTGGCATTACTGCCTCTTCCTCCGGAGTTCTATGTTTGCACCAAAATCATCCTAAAATTTTTAAAGATTAACTCGCAACAAATTAGAAAAATACCTCAAAAACCCAAAGCATAATTTCAGGCTGAACTTTCATAAACAGAAAATCTCAGGCTGAAATTTGTATAAGTTTAATTCTCAAGTCTTTATTCGGCCAAATGACCGTTTAAATAGAGAGTTTGACTAGGGATTGAAGTGTGAAAAGTAACAACGTCTGCTGATGAGTGAATTGTGGTTAATTCCGAAACAGCCTGTAATGTTGTGAGTTTATCTCTGTTAAAAATGGAATTTATTTGTATTAAATTACAATCAATCCTGACCTTTGAGCCAGCACAAACAAAAACTTTGACTAAATCAAAAACAGGTCGCAAAAAACCCATTATAAGATCAAAATAAATGTAAAAAGTGTTAAAAAATTCACCGCTGACAAGTTGTCTTCCATTTAGTAGTTTGAAATTCTCGCCGATCTAATTGATCAATAGGTTTTTCTCGATACTTCATTGAATTATGTTATTGTCATAATTGGAATAAGTTTTGGCAGGTTTGCTCATTGTTGCTTTCTGCTGCTCTCTGACTTTTTGCATTGTTTTGGAGGACAATATTTTAAAATTACTTTTTTATTATTTTTATTTATTTAGAGTCGACAAACAAAGGCTGTCAACAAAAGTATAAATACGTTACAAAAAAAATTTTATGAGCTAAGGAAGCCTATCAAAGAAAATCTAATAAAATTACAAAATAAACTAATAACGACTCCGACACGGTGGGGGAATTTTATTTGCCCATCCGGCCAGCTATGCCCCTATTCACAGCCGATTGTAGTCAGAGACGTTATTAGAGCTAACAAAAACTTTAATAATATAGAGATCGAGAAGAGGGAGAGAGAGAAAGAGAGAGAAAAAACCAAAACCTATAGTTATCTAGGAACAAAGGAAAAAACTAAGATAATATAATAAATTAAAATAAAACAGAGATAGAGAGAAAGGGAGAAAACTATCTAAAAGTAAACTTTAAAAATAAAAAATGTATACGTAAAGCTTAAAATTAAATAACCGGAAAATCTCTGAACCCGGTGGGGCGGATTTTTTAGCCAGTCCGGCTGGGAGTGGTCAGAGATTTCCCCGGAGATAATTATAGAGGGACGTTTTTAGATTTTAGAGAAGAGAGTTCTGTTGAGAGCAGGTGATTGAGATCATTGTAATTCTTACATAAAACCCGAAATCGATTATGCTGGGCATAATCAGTTGTGCATCTAGACAAGATAAAAGGAAAATAGTTTCTAGTTGGCCTAGAAGGAACGGAAAAGTTTAGGCGACCTAAAAGATCAGAAGAGTCTACATCACCGATAATAAGCTTATGAAGAAAAGAAATACCTAAGACTGTTCTACGGTTAGCTAACGAAGGAAGGTGTACGAAGGAGGAAGGAGTACGTTGGTAAGCGAAGGTTAGGGTCCCAATTTAAGCCACGTAGGGCAAAAAGCGAGAATTGCTTTTGAACTGATGCAATTCGATCGATATACTTTTTATATTGCGGACATTGTGTGTGTATGGATCATTAAATTCCTTCGACCAACGTTTAATGAATCCAAGTACACCTTTCGCCCTATTAACAATAGAGGAGATATAAGGATTAAAACTCAATTTTGGGTCAAAAAGAACTCCAAGATCAACGACTGTAGATATTCGTTCCAAGGGCTCATTGCCAATCGTATAGGTAGCTAGCGAAGGTTTGCAACGATGGAAAGTCATAAAGATGCACTTGGAGCAATTAAGGTGTAATTAATTAATCAAGCACCAAGACTGCAAGGAGTTTAAATCATCTTGCAGTCTGATGGAATGCGTCGGGTCGTTGAAAGATAAAATAAGTTTTACATCCTCGGCATACATCCGAGAATAAGACAATATTGTGGGGAGATCATTAATAAAAAGAGTAAAAAACGAGAGCGTAAGTTAAAGTCGGCTCTAACCGACTTCGATATACCCGTTACTCATGGAAACAAATGTTTAATAGCCTTACTGTATGCCTGAGGTGGGTCAGCCGAAAAGTATGCAACATTTTTTAACTCGTCTCTCTCTCTCTCTCTCTCTCTCTCTCTCTCACTAAGATTGCTGCTGAACGCAATGCTTAGGTTATGAGTGGGGTGGGTGGTGGGTGTTAACTGATCGTTTTTTGCTCATAACTTGAGTATCGTTCATCCGATCTTTATCATTCCTTCAGCAAATCGATAAATAATTTTAAGAACTAGATATCTCTAGAAAGTACGAACCATCTATCATCAAAACTGTAGGAGATATGACGTTTTTTTTTAAATTGCGGGGGCGTGAGGGGGCGTGGCAAAAATTGAAAATAAACTTGATCTGCGTGCAGACAATAGGAGTCTACATTTCAAATTTGGTTGCTCTAGCTCTTCTAGTCTCTGAGATCTAGGTGTTCATACAGACGGACGGACGGACGGACGGACGGACAGACGGACAGACGGACAGACGGACATGGCTATATCGACTCGGCTGTTGATGCTGATCAAGAATATATATACTTTATATGGTCGGAAATGATTCCTTCTGCCTGTTACATACATTTGCACGACTTTAGTAGACCCTTTTACTCTACGAGTAACGGGTATAACAAAGGGCCGAGGTGGCTGCCTTGTGGCACACCAGAAGTGACAAAGACAGGCTTTGAAGTATTAGAGCGAAGCAGAACTTTTTGAGTTCTATCTTTTAAATAGGACGAAATCAAAAGCAGAAAAGAGAAAGGAAATCCTAAACGATCAAGCTTACAGAGGAGAAGATCGTGGTTCACAGAATCAAATGCTTTACTGAAGTCGGTGTAGATGACATCAGTTTGATTTTTATACCCGTTACTCGTAGAGTAAAAGGGTATACTAAAGTCGTGCAAATGTATGTAACAGGCAGAAGGAATCATTTCCGACCATATAAAGTATATATATTCTTGATCAGTATCAACAGCCGATTCGATATAGCCATGTCCGTCTGTCCGTCTGTCCGTCTGTCCGTCCGTCCGTCCGTCTGTATGAACACCTAGATCTCAGAGACTAGAAGAGCTAGAGCAACCAAATTTGAAATGTAGACTCCTTTTGTCTGCACGCAGATCAAGTTTATTTTCAATTTTTGCCACGCCCCCTCACGCCCCCGCAATTTGGAAAAAACGTCATATCTCCTACAGTTTTGATGATAGATGGTTCGTACTTTCTAGAGATATCTAGTACTTAAAATTATTTATCGATTTGCTGAAGGAATGATAAAGATCGGATGAACGATACTCAAGTTATGAGCAAAAAACGGTCAGTTAACACCCACCACCCACCCCACCCATAACCTAAGCATTGCGTTCAGCAGCAATCTTAGTGAGAGAGAGAAAGAGAGAGAGAGACTTAGAGAGCGCACTGCGTTGTGCGTTGTGTGTTAACTGGCCGCCTGACTCGTGACCAAATTCGAGCTGCGACATTAAGGGTGCAGAGTATGTAATAGTCGGGCTTGACCGACTGTCTTATTAGGAAAGGTGATACGTTTTCAAAAGTTTTGTTGTCTGATCTGTTTATCGTGATGAATTTGGAGTCATTTATGTTGGATTTAGTAATTGCCAAATGTCTATTAATATCTGGCGGATAATAAATAGCCGAGTTAAAAAATGTTGCATACTTTTCGGCTGACCCACCTCAGGTGGACAGGACCCCAGGAAGGCTATTAAAAATTTGTTTCCATGAGTAACGGGTATATCGAAGTCGGTTAGAGCCGACTTTAACTTACGCTCTCGTTTAAAAAGAATCCATCGTTAACCATTGAGGTAAATTCAAGCAAATTGGTCGTAGTTGACCGACGCTTTGTAAATCCATGCTGGAAAGGGGATAAAATCGATTTACAATTTTGCTGTAAGGATGAGGTTATAATTTGTTCAATTTTGGAATAGCGGATAGCTTAGCTATACCCCTATAATTGGATACATCGGATATTCCACCCTTTTTTGGAAGAGGAATAATGTAAGATTCTTTCCAAGGATTCGGAAAAACAGTAGATTCTAACAATAAATTGAAAAGCTTAAGCAAAGGATTGCATAAAGAAATACAACACTCTTTAAGCGCGCAACTAGGAACGTTGTAAGGCCCAGGGGAGTATGAGGATTTTAGTGATTTCAAATGTGAAAGAAAGGAGATTTTAGAAATTGAGGGAGCACATATCGAGTTAGAAGAAGGAATTTTATAAGGATAAGAAATATTGGCAAAGCGGGCAGAGGAATAAGTTTATTGGAAGAAGTTCGCGAATAGGTCAACGGCAGTGGAGTCATCGTTAGCCTTTGGGTAACCAAAAAAAAAGAAGAAGGTAAAGAAGAGGATCTACGTTTAGAGTTGACAAAGCTATAGAATTGTTTGGGGTCCTCTGCAAATTGAATTTTGCATCGGGCAAGATATTTCTTATAACATTCAGAATTGAAAAGTGTAAAGTTCGATTTTGCAATTGAGTATTTTGAAAAATCAAGCGCCGAACCAGTACGTTTATACTATTTGAAACATCTAGACTTAATATTTTTCAAATTAGAAAGTCTAGGATAGTACCAAGGAGGATTAACAGATATCTAAAAAAGAATTAATGGAAAATGGTAAAAGCAAAGTCTAAATCAACCGCATTGTACAAAGGAGTCCAGTCTTTGGCACAAATAAGTTGATTTGGTAAAGTAAAGATTCCCTTACTAAAGCAACGACGAGGTTTATTTGGAATTATAGATGTTGGAGAAGTATGTCCAGAAATTGAAAGGGAGATAAGAATCTTCGGGAAGTGATAGGGGGATAGACCTAGAGACTACAGTATACGTACTGTCAGTGACAAAGACAAGATCCAGCAATTTATTTAAATGGTTTGGAATTGTATTAGTTTGAAACAAGGACATATCAAACAGATGATCTAAGAAGTCATGCTGTGTTGAAGGAACAAGATAAGTTGACCCATTAAGAAATGACCAGGCGATGTTTGCCAAGTTGAATTACTTAAAACCCATCAAATCTTTATTAATATTAATGCAATTCGATCAGTTAAGCATTCAATATTTGTTACTCATTATTTTATTTGACTCAAATCTCTTTATGAGCAAAACATAGACCAAATGTCGCCACCAAATTCGCAAGATTTGAAAACAACCAAAAGAGTTTTCAGGAACATCGACAATTGCTTTTGGGTTGCTTTTGGGTTGTTAGAGGTTTGTAGAACACGGCCGAATATATTAATATTCGAATGATTTTAATCCTTTTAGAAATATAAGCTTTTCGGACGTGTTCCAGAAATCTCTAGAGATTTTCGTACAATCGATTTGTTTTAGAACTAAACTAGGTGGACTTTATATGTGAAATGATAAGAATAGGGTCGGCTACTAGATCATAGGTCGGTAAAACACTACGCTTTAAATCTACTTGCCCTTGAGCAGTCGGTTTCAAATCGCTTAACTTTTGTCATCTAATCTAGTAACCGGGCATATTTGTGGCACTTTACATATAAAGGCAAGCAGTTTTAATTCGAAATGCAAGCGTTTATACCAAAATCTCTAGAGATTTCTGGAACACACCCGTATATTTAAACGAAGAGAACACACGAATACATTTATGTCCATTATATAATATTTTGACGTATTTGAAAAATAAAAAAATAGAGGAAAGCTAACTTCGGCTCGACCGAAGTTTATATAACCTTGTAGCTTCTATTATTTATATAAATTAGTAGCCTGATTCCACTGACACAAATATGTACATTCGGCCAAATGTACACATTTTTGACAAGGCCTCCTACATACATTTTCTACACCCAATTTCTATGCCAGCTATACTATATAGTTGTCCTATTAAACTTGATGGAATTATGTGAAAGCATAGAAAACTTATAAATACGAGATTTGGGGACGTTTGCGTTGAAGACAAAAAAGTTTTTATCACTAAAACAACATTTTCGACCGATGGTTCCTATGGCAGCTATATGCTATAATCATCCGATCTGGCCGGTTCCGACAAATGTGCTGCGTATTTGTACCAAAAGACTTCGTGCAAAGTTTGGTTACGATAGCTTTAAAACTGACGGAGGAGATAGCATAGAAACAGACGGACAGACGGACGGACAGACGGACATGGCTATATCAACTCAGCTCATCATGCTGATCAAGAATATATATACTTTATGTGGTCGGAGATGCTTTCTTCCATGCGTTACAAACATCTCGACAATTTTAATATACCCTCTACAAGGGTATAAAAACACCTAAATTAAAAAGAACATAAAAAAAATTGTTTTTTCTTTGACTGGGTTTTGAGTCCACGACCTCGAAGTTCTTCCCGCTGGAATACAGGGTTTGTTGCCTGCTAACTTCCTAAGTGCTTTTGGCTACATTCTTTACTATTATTTGGTCGGTGTCTCTCGCGTATGCTTGATAGCCTTGTGAGCTAAGATGGCGTCGTCCGTGTGTGTTCAGTCTTCGAGGTCCTGAGTTCGTATCCCAGCAAGGTAAAGTGCAAAAGATGTATATAAATGGTAACAAAATCTAGCCACAGAATAGAAAAAAAGGAGGTTATAGATGTTGATTGTCGTGTCCTCCCCCCTCCTCTCTCTTCCCGAGAGTTTTAATGTTTTGCTTTCTCTGTGGGAGAATGTACTATTTCAGATATTTATCGCAGCAATTTGTTTATATGAATGATGTGAAGTTTTCAACAAAAGATCGTAAGAATGGCATATGGAAAGATAAAGGTTGCCAAATTGATCGTCAAGGGTGTTGGTGGCATGATTTGTGTGCAAAAGGTAGAGCACTTATATTTAAATTTATTTTTGCAGTAAACTTAATGGAAATTATCCGAATAGAGGTTTTAACGATAGCGTCATTCGGTGGTTATTCAAAATATAATTCAAATCAGTGCAAATGCAGATTCGTCCGTCATCTTCATAAGCTTAAATATTTTGTTATGTTCTGAATATCCAAAACAATCATTTTTAAATAAATTGTCAAAGTTAGCTTAAGTTGTTAGCTTAAGAAGTTAAGTGGGGCGGTTGATAAGTAATTCGTCGAAAAAAAACATTTTCAATTTTCTGTCAAATATTTGGTGTAAAAGCCTATTTCCAGAAAGCACGAAAATACGTTTTTATGTCTTATGACTTCACATGAATAGAAACACTTTTGAAATGTTTTGAAATCTGAATGCTATTACAGCAGTCTTATTTGTATGAAGCATTGTGCCGAAATAAATTTTATGTCATCTGGAATCCAGCCTTTAACATTAATGTGAACGTGCTAAAGTTAATGCGCAACTGAAGTAACAAATTCTTTAAGCAAATGAAACAATTTTCTTAACAATTATTATAATAATTAAATTTTATTAATTAATCAAAATTCAACTAAATCTGTAAAAACTCATAAATAAATAATTCGAATTTATTGCACATAATGAACTAAAGTATTTTTGTTTTGTTTTTGTTGTTGTTTTTCTTTCATTTTGTATTGTATAAATTTGTATAAAAATTGGTTTTTGTAAATAATTTTCAATCGTTCTCCTCGGAGATGAGCAGTTCGTATTCCTGTGCCGCAAATCGATCCCAGTCGGAGGTCTGGAAAAGGGCGAATTTCTCTCAAGCCTCAAATAATGGCAACGATTTCAGTTTGCTACTTACATATTCATCTCTTTGGGAGGCAAATGGGTCACGCTGCTCATGATCCAGATATTTCTCCAGATTGAAAAAGGTATCGAAGAACACATGCGTCATTTTGCAACGTTTTAGATCACCCAGAGATATGAAATCCCTATTCGCCGGCTTTATCATGTCCAGCATCTGATTGATAATCCAATTGAAAGTCAAGCCGGGTTTATCCCTAGCCGAGACCAATTACTCACCTGACACAGGCAATCCTCAAACGGCAGACACTCAATGCCTATGCCTTCCATGCGCTGCTGTTGCTCCTCATAGAAATATTCCAGCTCGTACATGGAGATGGTGCCATCACCGTCAATGTCCATGCAACGGAACCAATACTCAATGGCCGTTGGTGTGCGCTTATCCTCCTCGGAGAGTATGAACCAAACGAAATCTGTGTAGGACATTTTCGCCTCATCTTCGGGTGCCTTCTTATTATCGCTACGTGTCACACAGCCCGAGAAGATGCGCTCCACAATTCGTGAGGACAAGGCGTGATCACTATGCCGGGCCAAGTCCTCCTGACTGATGAGCAGATCATGATCTTTGTCCAGTTCCCAGAATTTACAATAGATCACATAGAAATGTTCATAGCTAAAGAAGGCCATAATTTGATTGATGTCCTCCTCCTCCTCCAAAAGGCTGATCATCTATGGGTAAAATGTTGTTAGGAAGAAGCTCTAAAGTAAAGTGACTTAACTTACCTCCAACAAATCGGAACGTTTTAGCTCTGACATGGTAATCTTGCCGCTCCAACTGCGATTCACCGAATAGAAAATGCGCGCGATGACTGTGTGCACGTATCTGGAATGAAATTCGGTGGCTTCCTTGAGAAAGGCCAAGCCAGGATGTGTATCGACCACATCCTGAACCATGGGCACTAAGTCCTCGGGCACTATATAAGATCGAAAACGTTGTCCTCGGGATAAAATGTATATAAATCTGGAGGCCGCCTCATGGCAATAGACAGTCATTCTGGAATGGGGCAGAGAGATGAAAGGTAGCTGGTTAGCAAATTTATATATTAAATTATTGTTTAACCAAACAATTACTCTAGGCAACAAAGTCCAGTATATTGAAGGGTTGGTGGTGATTGTAGACAATTTTCGTGTGCTAAACACGAATCTGTTTTCAGAAATAACGTCGAGATTATTAGTAAATTGAGCATAAAGTGGCAAAAAGTGTCTATTTTTACCCTTTTCAGACGCGATTTGTGGGGAACCTATACTTTTGTTTTGACTTTTTTTGATATTATCGTAATTTACTATTTCTTAACTTTAAAATAAACTATCCCAAAGAATTGTACGATACATGTCAAACCTTTATTTCCTACCATCCCTCAGATCTGTGCGTTCATACTGACAGACAGACGGACATGGCTATATCGACTTGGCTGTTGATGCTGATCAAGAATATATATACTTTATAGGGTCGGAAATGATTCCTTCTCCCTGTTACAACCTTTGGCACAAACTTAATATACTCTGTGTACCTTTGGTACAGAGTATACAGATTGCAGGGTCATCAACGGTTTCTTTTTAAACAAATTTAAAAATGCAGCTTTTATACAAAAATAAGTATATGTCAAATCTATATATAGTTGTGTTTATGAAAATAGCAGTGCAGCACCTCACAAATTTAAATATTCATGTTTCGACATACTGACAGTGATTGGAAAGGTACTCGATTTCCTTACCTAGGTAAGGTACAAGGTAAACGTCAAAAAATATACCTAGGTAAGGTATAAGGTATCCGGAATTTCCAGTACCTAGGTAAAGGAAAAGGTACAAAAAAGGTACTTTTAAATTTAAAAGCATGGTTCATCCATTGTAATTAGTAATGAATATTTAAAACTTAGCAAAACTTTACTACTTCATTCCAAACATTCTTAGTCATACTGAATTAATCCGAATAGGACGGTTATAAAATGGAACATTTTGATTGTTATATTATTAAAAAAAATTTGTATGTACTTTGTTGCTTTTTATGCAGATCTAGAGTTTCGAATATTTCGTCACCTAGTCCGCTTGCTTTTTGGTGCAAGTAAAAATTCTTTCTACTGGGGCAGAGCTAGTCAAAATGGTTTTCACACTTATAAATCACCTTACAAATAATTTTATACTTAAGTTTAGATTCTAAAGATTCGGCATTATCGGCAAGATAACTGATAATTTGGCTTTCATTGATTCGTAGGAAGAGTAACTTTTGGGGTGAGCCCTGTATCGTAAAGAAATTGAAATATATGATATATTAACAGCATTGTTTTGCGTATACAAATTCGCAAGAAACTGCTGCTATAGACTGGAATACAAACATATTTATGCACATTAGTATGTATTTATCGCCAATTTATCATATGTACATTAATACATGTGTATGTTTGTAAGTATTCAGATTTTTGTGCACATATGTATATTGTATAGGTACCTTCAAATGCTTGTGTAAATTTTTTCTTCAAACTTAATAGTTTTGTTTACACAAAGTTGACATTTGCCATTCGGGTTGAAAAATGTTCCATTCAAGATAAGCGGTAAATCTTTATTCCCTTCATTATTTAGTGACTGATCAGTCATTGCGAACCATAATAAAGTTTAAATTTTACGGGACAGTGCTGATCAAATTTCTGCACAAAATATTGGAACGTTGTCCCGACGGCTGCCCGTTTTTTCTCTCCTATATCATTGAGTATTTTCTTGCAAAAGCATGAAGGAGCCAATAAATTAAGTCTGACCGAATATACTCAAAATCCCAAACGTGTAGAGATGATACAATACAACAATTGATATCAATACTTGGTCGCGAATAAAAATCACGTACGAAAACTACCTACCTATTGACAAGGTAAATGAAAATTAAGACCTAGGTAAGGTAAAAGGTACTCGAATTGGAAAATACCGAGGTAAGGTAAAAGATACACAAAATATGTATCTAGGTATGTACCTAGGTATTTGTACCTAGGTACTTCCAAACTGCATACTGAACATTGCAAATTGAACACGTTTTAATATTTTTCTAAGAATAGCATGCAAAGAAGAGAATAGCGATAAGATCCCGTTAGATTTGCATTGGTTTGGCAACTGCAAATCCTACAAACAAAGCACAGCTTTGGCAAGTGGTTCAGGAAGCATGGTCTCAAACTCCCTTGAAGCGTTGTCAGGACCTTATCGATTCCATAACCCGCCGAAATGAAGTTAAGAACCTGTAAAATCAATTTTCAATAAAGTTATACAGTTTTGCTTTTCCTTCCTTCCTCCACCGATTTAGACTGTGAGAGATAGTTGCTTAAATGCCTTACATACATCTTTCAAATTACCAATGATACACATTTGTTCTGCATACAAATACAAATTTAGAAAATAGAAGAAATGTCAAAAAACGCTTATGGATGAGAGGGAAGGCTCAAAAGCGAACGAAATAAAAATCGGCTCGTGTGTGGCAAGGTTCGTTGTTTCAGTTTGATTTCTTTCTAACGAAAAGCAGCGATTGTATGCATTAATTTTTCGTCAGGCGTAATGCATACTTTCGGCAGAGAATTATTATTAAAAATATAGGAAAACTAACTTCAGTTCGACCGAAGTTTAGATACCCTTGCAGTTGTTTTAAATGATTTTCGTCGAAAATTCTTAGCTTAGCTATTTCCGGAACTCAGCAATAGATGGCGTCACTACTTTAACCATTTGCTTGCCAGTTTGTTATATGGCAGGTATACGACAAATTCATCCGATTTCGATCAAACTCCCTAAAATTGTGTGGAAACTGATAATGTTCATAACTGGGAAGTATAAAGACTCTACCATTGAAAACTAAAAAGTTTTTCTCACTAGAAATACTTTTTCGACCAATCGTTCCTATGGCAGCTATTTTCTACAGTCATCCGATCCGGCTGGTTCCGCCAAATTTGTACCAGACTATTTGTACCAAAAGACTTCGTGCAAAGTTTGGTTAATACAGCTTTAAAACTGACGGAGGAGATAGCATAGACACAGACGGACGGACAGACGGACATGGCTATATCAACTCAGCTCGTCATGCTGACCAAGAATATATACACTTTGTGTGGTCGGAGATGCTTCCTTCTATGCGTTACAAATATCTGGACAATTTTAATATACCCTCTACAAGGGTATAAAAATGCTGAGACACAGAAGATCTAATCTTTCCATTGAAGATGGACGAGAAATCGCACGAGAGGAGCGCTGCGTTAGTACATACATAAGTACGTAGTAGATCAAAGAGTGACAGCCCGTGAAACGAATCGGTTGGCAAAGAGAAATCGTCAAGCTCATCACACTGATCAACATCGAAATAATCTTCGACGTGCAAGAATAAATGCTTTAAGTATTGATTTGAATCGAGCAGCGTTACAGCTCGCATCCTTTCGTTCGCCTTGGTCTAGTGTGCGTTTTTTGTGGGCATTGAAGCGCATTGAAGTTTGCTGGAGTAACGCCTGGACTGTGACACAGTCACTGGGTTGCCTTAATGGCAAAGTGAAATTGGCAGTATAGACTCTGAGCCATTGCATTCATTGTTTCGCGGCGATACACCAGAATCACGAAAATTTCTAGTGAATACTCAAAATGAGAGGAAGTTCTCATTTCAAGGATTCCGGTGATCCCAAGTTGGGACCACACACGCCAAGAGATTGAGAGAAGCTCGGTGTGGCCCTTTGGGGCTGTAAAGCCAACTATTTATTTTAGTTTTTTTATACAAAACAAGTAAAAAAGTCGGTCAAGGCCGACAGTAATGTTCTGTGTACCTGGAGAAGCAGCTAAAAGCAGCGATGCTGAACAATAGATGGCGCCACTACAAGCATTGAACAATGCGGGATTTTCAAGACTAACCAATAGATGACGCCACTAGAACCAGTGCGGGGGAAGTAGCTTTCTTTTGGTCATAACTTGAGTGTCGCTCATCCGATCTTTGTCATTTCTTTGGCAAATCCATAAATAATCTTGATTACTAAATATCTTTAGAAGGTCTATTTACAGAACTGTGGAAGATATGACGTTTTTTCCAAATTGCGGGGGCGGAAGGGGGCGTGGCAAACATTTAAAATCTATCTCTTACCATCTCTGAGATCTGTGCGTTCATTCCGAACTCATATATCTCCCACAGTTTTGAAGATCGATGGTTTGTGCATTCTTAAGATAGTAGTTAGCACTATTTATCGATTTGCCGAAAAAATGATAAAGATCGAATGAACGATACTCAAGTTACGACCAAAAGTCTGTTCCAATCAAAGGTCAGTTTTCAAATGGTTACAGTAGTGGTGCCATCTATTGGTCAGTTTTGAAAATCAAGTAGTGGCGCCATCTATTGGTCAAGTTATGACCAGCGCTGATACTGCAGGTACAAAGTATATTACAGTCGGGCTTGACCGACTTTCTTACTTGTTTTGACCTATCTTTTCTATGGTAGCTATACTATATTGCAGTCAGATTTTCACGAAACTTGGTGGACTTAAGAAAAAGCATAGAAAACTTATAAAAATGAAGTTTGGGGAGGTTTCCATAAAAACAAAAAAAGATTTTCTCAAGAGTTTGGTCAAGACGGACGGACATGGCTATATCAACTCAGCTCGTCAGGCCTGTCAAGAATATAAACTTTATGCGGTGGGAGACGATTCCTTCAATCATTTGGACAATTTCAATACACCCTCTGCAAATGTATAGAAAATGTTGATTTTAATGTTAGCGTTCTTAAACTGTGACATTTCAAAACGAGCAATAGAATAAAATCTTCGGCACAGACGAAGTTAGCTTAGTCTTCTCGTTTATTTTATACCCTGGGTTTGGTAGCTAAGTTAAGAATTGAAAATAGAAATAATAAAACTGATATATTTACTCACTGCTTCCAGAACTCTACGAAACGTTGACGCTCGACTAGACCCGTATTGCCCGTCTGGCAAAAGACCATGACCGGCATTCGCCAATAGAAGGGCAGGCCACACAGTTTAAGGATGCGTGGCAATTCATCTTTGGTCACTTGATTGTTGGGAAAGCTATCGAAGGCAGAGAGTATGCCACGTACCACACGCTCCATGGCAATGGTGGGCTGTGGCTTGCCATGTGGAAAATAGAATCTAAACAAAAATCAAAAGTATTTAGATAACAATTTGCGTATTTGTGGAAGAGAAAGCCCTCACCTGGGTATGTAGACGCTCTTGGAGGAGCGTATTTCCTTTTGCAGCAGATTCTGTTCCTGTGGCGGTGGCGGTGTGGCATGCAGCTTCACCTGGAAAAGGTTAATAAGATTAAACAAATTGTTTACAAAAACAACACTTCAGTTAATAAAATTTGCAAAATGTTTTCCAATTTTTTTGTTTGTTTACGTTTAAGTGAAATTTTACGCCCTTTTACCGGTGAATTTAAACAAAAAGGCTACAAATCTTTGCGTGTTTTTCGTTGTTTAAATTAACTGCTTCCACCTCGTTCTCCGCCCCAACCCGACAACCCATCAGCGTTCATGTAGCGAATTTTCCAATAATAAAAAAATCACCTTCAAGAGAGTGTGAAAGAGATGCAGCTACTTGCAGATCATGAGCTAAATTCAATAGACAAGTAAAATCTCTTAATTGGCAGCAATGAAGCAGAACCAAAGTGCTCGTGTTTGGTGGGGTTAAGGGGATGGATTGATGGGTTGATAGGTAGGTTCACCCGTACATCCGGGTGAATTAAGTCTTGTGTACAAATTTATGATTCAGTTTAATTAATTGCAGCTTCAAAACAAACAAAGTATGAACTTAAGACTTGACTCAATCAATCCCAATTTCCCTCAGTATAACGGGTAGGATGATGTATCTATTTTGTATATATAGTGGGCGATTAAAATCCCTATAATTCTTCTATATCATCTAGCCACACAAAGACTCATTCATGATTTTAAAACTGTCATCGTGGACATAAATATTAATCGTTTCTCTCGGTAACCACAACAACACACACACACTCTCTGGCTACTTAAGCATGTACGCATATTAGGTATACGCCTGGCTACACTTCGTTTATAGTCAAATAATATTACGCATACGCACAGTTGCTGAAATTTATGGTGAAGAAACAAACAAAAACTAAAATATTTTTAGCATTTACTTTAATCAACAAATCGAAGAGCTGGAATTTCACACAAAGCAAAACTGAGCAACAGTTCGATTTTTTTTAGAAGTCATTCACAATTTTTAAGCAATATTCTTCAACAGCCGCGCATGTAATTAAATAATTAAACAAAACAAATAAAAATACACAAAAAAAAAAATCCCCAAAAGCAAAAAGCACAACAGCAACAACAAAAACAGAGTGTAGGAGCATGCAATTCGCGCTGCTTAAATGATGATCATGTATTGTTGTTGTTGTTGTTGTGGCTATTTGCTATTGTACTTGTTGTGTTGTCGTTGGTGTTGTGTTTTTTTTTTAGTTCTCTGCTTTTTTTTGTTGTTGTTATTTGCACGATCGTGCTGATCGTAAATGCTTGATTTGATTGTTTACGTATAGGTTGAAAATATGCATGAGCTGGTACTAGGGGTATTCAATTGAATTTCGTAATGCAACTTAAGGGTTTTAAAAAGTAATCTTTGCTTTTACTGCCGCTGTGTACCAGAGAATGTCCTTAGAGCATTTGGAAGTGAGTTTCAATCACAATCAATCAGCCAGCTATTGATTTCACTATCAAAAAGTGCTTAATTTGGAGCTTGGAGTCTGAGACTAGAAGAGCTACGAAATTTGAAATGTAGACTCCCATTGTCTGCACGCAAATCAAGTTTGTTTTAAATTTTTGCCATGCCACCTCCCGCTCCCACAATAAAAAAAAAGTTGAATCCCTCCCACAATTTTTAAGATATCGATCTCTACTGTTAACGTCACATTTATATTCGCCATATCAATAAACTCTAAAATTTTCATAAAGATCGGTTAACAAATAGATAGATCAGTTGTTAACACATTACGAACCCCATGAGTTACATATACATCGTGAACATTGTAAGAACTTTAAGGTAGGCAGCAAAGAAGAAGATTTTATTCTTACTGTGTGGAAATGTAGTGAACAAGGCCATAGTAGCATATCACCATATAATGGTTGCATGTTTTCAACAAAAGATCGTGATAGCGATGCATTGAAGGTTGGTGGCATATCGCTTGTGGATTGATGTGAGTAACCGAATATGTGATAAATGTTTTGCATAAGTTTTATTAATAATTTTTTCAGAAACCTCAATGGAAAGTATTACACCCAAGGAGGGCTTCACTCTGACGGCATTTACTGGCTTGGCTACTCAAAATTGAAATTGAAAAAATGGTGCAAAAGCTCATTCATCCGACATCTTCATAAACTGACAATTAGAATCAATAACAAAATCATACACTTCTTAAATATTGCTTATATTCTGAACACCCAAATCAATAATTTTCATATAAATTGTCAAAACTTGTCTAAATTGTTGGTTTTTATGTGTGGAAAAGTGTACCGAAGTTGTGTGGGGCGGTTGATAAGTAATTGAAGAAATTTCATGCATTGAAACCATATTTTAACAAAAACCTCTTGTAATTTGCAAAAATTATAGATATTTTGACATTGTGGTTAAATCGCTTAGTTTTTATAGGAAAGCTAAACAAACAACCGACTGAATCTAAGCAGCCTGTTATTCGAATGTTTCCATGATCAGATAGAATGGCCTTTATCTTTGATTAAAGTTTAGAAAGACAAGCAGAAGCAGAAATAACTTAAACTCCTAGAAAACATTGGAGATGGTATACTTAAATTATTTAAATGTTGATACAACATATGTACCGATCGGTTTAAAAACTTGTACCTGGAATTCGGTATGCAAACCCAAAAAATTTTTCGGAACCTCCGGTTTGCTGGTTCGAACCAAAACTTACCAACTTTTAAGGTTCGGAAATGTGAGGTTCGAGGTTTTTGGGCGTTGGTTTTGGTTCGAACCTTGGATCGTTGCACGTTTTTCTCAATATATTTAAAATAACAATACAATAGGTATACAGGCCTGTTCCGGTTTTCACTTTCGACAAAAAATGTCGAATTCGAATTTGTTAAATCTGCTGTTGTATAAAATTGATTAGATAAATCAGAATAAAACGTTTTAATTGAATCCGTAAAGTAAAGGGTAAGTAGAAACTAAAGTTTTGATACAGACTTCCTTGATTGTTTAATAGAAAAGATAACAATTAAAAAATTCGATTTCACTTTAGTGAAAACCGGAACATGGCAGATACTCTTGACGCCCAGATACATTGTTAGTCCGCATTTACACGGTGAAGCAAACTTCATGAAGTTCCTCATGAAGTTTTTGTTTGTAGGGAAGAGGTGTAGGCAAAGCTTCGTGACAAGCTGGCAATGAAGTTTTTCCGATATGTATCAGGTTCCGGTTTTCACATATTTTTTCGATTTCAAATGAAAACAAAATCGAACGATTTGATTTAAGTTGTTCTGGTATTCGAACGATTTGCAATTCGAATGTTTCATTTCCAAAATGTTCCTTTTGACTACTTTATCAGCTCAATATGCTGCATAGAAAAAACACACGGAAAAGTCAAAGAAATTGATGGTATTTTAAAAAAGCTATTTAAGATGTCGTTTTTATTTTTAATGGAAGCTTATTCGAATGTTTCAAGCGTTTCATAAAGAAGTGAAAACCGGAACAGGGTTAACAAAATATGTGAATTCGATTTGGCTGGCACGGAAAAAATTAAAGCTTTTCATAAAATTTATTTATTTTTATTTAACAAATTTTGTTTAAAAGAATGTGGGATTGCAGAAAGTATCTAAATACACTAAAAATTGCTACAAATATAATTTTAAGCCATTATTTTGACACCATTAAATAAATAAACGCATTTACTTTTGAATGCACCGACTCCGAGCAATCTGAATTCAAATCGAGTAAATCTATCGAATTGTGAAAACCGGAAAAGGTAACCAAATCGAATTCGAGCAAATTAAGTGAAAGTGAAAACCGGAACAGGTTGTATATGTTTAAGATGAAAAATTTGTGCCAGTTTTCTCTGATTTAGTGTCTGTTTAAGTTCTGTACCAAAGGTACAAAGAATATTTGTGCAAATGTATGTAACCGACAGAACAAAGCATCTCTGACCCCATATATTAAATTTTGCGTGTGCATCATCATGTACATATATCATAGTCTGGCTTGACCGTCTTTTTTTTGAACCGAACCAAATGCTTGGGATCGGAACGGGTTTCGGAATTCCGGGTTCGAACCGGTTCGGTTCAAAACCGGTTTGCAGCCCTGCACGGGATATAAACACAACTGACTGCGCTGTTTTTAGCTGCAATCTCTGCCGAGGCTCAAAGACGGCGACTAGCGGCAAAGTGTGTGTGCTAAATAGACTCTGTGAATTACACAAACAACATCATAGCTACCCTGTTAGCTAAAAAGTTTTTAATAAAAACATAAAGACGACAGTTGTAGCGATTTAAGCCACTTTATTTACACAAGGCAACACAAAAAAAATTTCCACAAACGCCATGGTAAGGAGTCTGACTGTTGCGTGTATATTGGCCACATAATTAAATTTCGCGAGATATGGCAAATTCACATTTTTCGCTATATCTTGGAAACTGAGGGTGATTTACAACTGATAACAGATTTGGAATCAAGTGGACCCAATTTCTGTGGAAAAATTACAAACATTAATGGAGGCGAAAAAAAGTTTCGGTTTATTGCAAACGGCGTGTTGCGAATAGAAACAAGAAGAATGAATATCACAGAATGGGGTAGAGTTAACTGTGTTTGTGTGGGAGTTAGAGATGTAAGTATAAAAAGAGAGCGCTCTTTTCGAGTATCGATGTGTGAACTAGTCGGATGAACTGGATGATCTGTGATTGGAGCTGGATGACAACGCCCCTCGCGATAACGCTAGGAATCTTCACATTCTGCAACTCACCTGATTATAAACTAAATTATTGATAAATTAGTTGCAATTTTAACCTTTCATTAACCTTTCTAACATTAAAATTAAAACAAAAATGAACGTTATCGAATAGAAACAATCTAACAATGAAATGGCTAACGAGTAATGCTACATTTTTTTTTTTAAAAGGACTTGGCCATATAAAACTGTATGTAAAATTGTAAAGACAAACATGAAAAATTCAGTTGTAGTGGTAAAACGGTATGGTAGAGGTGGAAGCGAAAGGATTTAGCCACACCTATTTTATCATATATACCCATACAAGCTCCATACAGACTACAGACGAAATTATGAATGCGTGGATCG